>JAWWEE010000021.1:17804778-17836052 GCA_035221455.1 Xenops minutus
CCAGCTCTCCTGGAGCCCCTTTAGGCACTGCAAGGGGCTCTCAGGTGTCCCTGGAGCCTTCTCTTCTCCAGGTGAGCACCCCCAGCTCTCCCAGCCTGTCAATATCAATTGTCAAGTCCTTTATTTAATTTTTAGTGCCAAAAGTGACTGATAAAAACAAATTTCTTTCTGCAAAGCCTGTCCTTGTAGACAAAAGGTACTTGTGGTGTTTCTGCAGCAGGAACTAACCCCAACCCCTGTAGTTCTTTCGCTATATTGCAGTAGATGGGATTTTTTTGTTGTTGTGGTTGTGACAAAAGTAGATTTACGTCAGTTCACAGTTCTTTTGTAATACCCACTTATTGAGGCTCTGGATTTTATCCACCATTTTCTGAATGAGCTTTTTCCCCAAATGATTTTGTTATGCTTTTTTCCTTTTTCCATTTCATCTTGGTGTTTAAAAATAGGTAATTTTCAGACATCACTAAAGCCTTTGACTCCATGAAATTTTAACAGATGTGACACTTGAGAGGCTTTGTAGTGGGCAGTGATCATTTATCAGGCAATGCTTTTCAAGACCTGCATTATTATTCAGTAATTAAAAATTCACGGGAGTGAAAAGATACCTTTGTAAATATTTTATTCTCTCTTTTTTGTTGTTGTTGTTTTGGATTTTTTTCCCCACGAGCTTTTCTTAAGATGGTAAAAACCTTTTATGTAAAACCACTACCAACTGTGGGATGATTTGCTGTGGACAATTCTTGTGCCAAGGTAGGCAGTGGGAGACAAGAAGATTTGAGGGAAGGGCTTAACATGTTGAATTGTTTCACAGTGCACGTGGTCATATTGTTTTGAGAATGAGCCCTGAAAGGAATACTTGTCATAATGTGCATCTTCTTCTTGTGTTTGGTTGAGATGCTGGGGAAGCTTTGGCACTGAGTGGAGTTAGGAACTGCTGGAAGACAATGTGTAACAGCAACATGAGCTAATTGATCAACATGCTGCTGGAGCTTTTTGGAGGTATTAATTGGCTGAAGTCCTGTTCATTGTTTGCTTAATTTCCACTTCTTTATTGCTTCTGTTCCTACCACAGAATAATGAATATTTATTGGGGTTTTACATTTGAATAAAAATCTTTCTCTCTTCCTTATGTTCTGCTGTGAACTTTTCAGTCCTTTGTGTGTATCATTAAAAAGCTGTTTCAACATCAGTTCTTTGGGAGGGTAAGGCTGGTGCCCATAATTTTGTGTTCAGTAACTGGTTTTGTGTTAGTAAATCTCTTTAGGGCAGTGAAAACAAATTGTGGACCGAGTTCTCCTCTGTGCTTGGGAGATTAAACAGAAAAACCTTTTGAAATCTTCTTTTGACTTTTACTGAGAAGTGCAACTAAATAAAACCCTTTTATTCGTGCATCTGAATATAACACCATATACAAATGTAAGACTTGCAGTGTGTATATATATATTTAGGTATTTAAAATAGATATTAGGGTGAAATTCCTCCCTGTGAGGGTGAGCAGGCCCTGGCACAGATTTAACAGAGAAGCTGTGGCTGCCCCTGGATCCCGGGAAGTGTCCAAGGCAAGGTTTCCATGATCTGTATTGACATCAATTGTTAGAGAACATTTGTCTACAGAATTCCAAACTTCCTTGCTTTGGAAAGATTATTTCAATATTTTGTTTCATCCAGGACAGCTGACTTTATCTTGATAGGTAATTTTAGGGAAAAATGAAAGCCAGCTGGCCCAAATATTTGGGATCAGGAAAAAAACCCAGCTTTTTTTTGTTGTTTATGTGGGTTTTTTTCCCTTAGTTTTTGCTGTTTGACAAGCCCTTTCCTCCTGCTGACATCCTTCTGGTCCAGTTTTGCCTTTTGCTGTTGTCTTTTTACTCTTCCAGAGTCTTCAGATTTCTGCCCAGGTAGTGATCTCTTCAAGTTCCAGTTTGGTGTCGAGTAACTCCCAGTAATCACTGTTGGAGTGCACAGTTCAGAATCTTTTACCTCTGACCTCGAGTCTTAGACTTGGATTGAATCATCTGCTTTTACTACTTCAAGTAGAAAAATCCCACATTTCTTCACCATCTCCTGTAGAAAGAAACATATAGAAAAGTTCTCAAAGTGTGCATGAAGTATGACAAGGCAATGGTTTAAAATATTTCTTCATTATTTAGTTTGTAAAAATATTGAGAATAGAAGAGTTCTTATGAATGGAAAAGCCTGAAGAGGAGTGGACGTGTACATTGGATCAATAGCTCCACCATCTCCTCCCCTGTCAAAATCTACTTATTCCTTTTATAAAGCACAGGGTAAGGTAAAAATTGAATGTGGGTGAATAATGCTCTGTCAAATGTGTATAAAAAATGGTCTTTTCAACAGTGCATGAGAGTCAGGACTAGAGAGATAGGACAGAGTCAAGGAACTAGATACAAAAACTGGAGTAATATTTTAACAATGATCTTTTAGGTTATTTTTCTCCTTTTCCCTTAGGAAAAAAATCCTCTCTTGCAGCAGTGGAGCAGCACTGAGAGAATTGATTTGGCAGCTGGCCAGGGCAGAGAGCTTGTTGTATTGACAGTGTATCTGTTCCAGCTGAAGCATTGATTTCAGCAGCTTTCTGCCTGGAAATGTCGAGTTTCAGGAGGGTGTTTTGGGGATGGTAACTGAGACTTTAGGTAATTGTGCTCCATGCCTGATGCTTTCTTATTGCCTAAATGTGCACAGACAAACACTTAGAGCAGACCTAAAGACAGAGCTCTTTGATTAGACCAGGCTTTATCTGGCTCCTGTGTTTTCCTCACTGTTTCCTCTTTCTTGATCCCCAAGATCCCTTTTTCCCTTGGATGAGAATGAGGCAAACCCAAGTGCTTGTTTTTGCCTTGCAGTTTTAGGGCTGAGGAGTCGGGTCTTTGATATTCTGGGCTTCGTCCTCAGATGGAATTGCAAGGCTCTATATCAGGGGTACTGCGGGGAATGTGTGATCCTCAGAAAGCTCTTCCTGAGGAAGGAGCAAAGCTATTTTAGCAAGTTGAGGAGGCAAACTGGGAGAAATTAAGTTGGCACACACCATATAAAGAAAAGCTGGTCAATCAAGAGAGAAAATATGTTAAAAAAATAGGAAATAGTTTTGTTTATTTAGATGCCTGTTGTGAAATACTATATTTTTTTTAGTCTTGCATCTTCAAGTAAATGAGTGGCAGAAGAATGCAAAGTACTGTTGACATGTTTATAATGTTCTGGTGAATTTTGGCCTGGTATTTCCTTCCCTGTTCATCCCTCAAAGACTTCTAAGAAATTTAATGGTACCAGTTGTAATGTGTTTTAAATTGAGAGGGGTTTTTTGCTGCTTTTGTTGAATCCACCTCAGCCATCAAAGCTAATGCCTGCTGTTTTATGGAATTGGTTTTTTTAAACTGTATATACTGGCAGAAGAAATAATCAGGAGACAATGTAATTTTGTGTTTGTATACATATATATCTACATAAGCAAGGGGCCTTTTTTCCCCAGTTGATTTCTTCTTGGCAGAATAATTCTGGCTGCTGCTGTGGGATGGGGATGTGCAGTGGGAATTTCCTCTTCAACCTGCGTGCTGGTGAATGCAGAAAGCAGTGTTTGCTCTGACAAAGCATCTGTGTGTCTGTGAAAGAGGGGCTGAATCGTGCTCATTGTGCTGCTGTTCCTCCGCACCTATTCATGTCTCAGACAATAAAAAAGCCATTGTGAGAGCCAAACACTTTCATGCCAACAGAACAATATTTGAAGAAGATAATCAAAGCTGTTTGTTCTGCTTTACTGCTTTCACTTTGTCTGCAATTCAGGTCTTCATTATGAAGCAAGATGGTGTCTGAAACATTGTCTGTAAAAGAGGTTAAAAGCCCCCCAAAACCAGAATAGATGTGGGGCTAAAACACCAAGGGAATTGGTAAGGACTGGCTGGAATATTCTTGGCTGTGCAGTGTGTTGTGTGTGTGTGTCCTACAGAGTGTGGCTCTTGGCTTGGGGAAAGAGATGTTCTGAAACCTCGACCTGTGAATATGTCCTTTTATATATAAGGACATAAATATATACGTGTGTGTGTGAAAAATTGGTTTTAATGTGTATTTTATAGGAAAAAACCTAGAGATTTTTATATTTCTTATAATGGTGCTTTCATGTAAAATAATTCTGGGTCTACAGAGCGAGCAGTGGTGTAATTGTTATTTAAACAGAGCTATAATAATGGGTGGTGAAACCCTCAGCAGAGCAGAACCCCAAAAGTGTATGTGGCAAAAGGCAGAAGTGACAGTGAAATACCCAGAGAGAGCCTTTGCCAACAGCAAAACTCTTTCTGTCATGTTGTAGGGAGGTTTTATTTCTGTGGGTTTGGTTTTTTTTGTTGTTGCTCTTGGTCCTTCAGCCTTCTGTTCGGCTGTGAAAATAACAGGTCATACGATAATTAAAAGTATTAATAAAAAATGGCTGCAGCACTTGCATGAGCAAGATAAAGCATGTTTATAGGACATGCTTCTGAATCCTGAATTGAAAGTTGTCTTTATTTCTGGTGGGCTAGGGAAAGGTATATATAGAGGGAGGTGGGCTGGCTTGTTGGGTTTTTTCAGGCTTAAGATGCTAATTTTCCCAGGAAATGTAATGCAGTAGGAGAGCTTTCATAAGAAGAACCTGTAGCCACTGACACTTTGAATAAAATTGTATTGGAATAGATTTAGCTTTTTTTTTACTTGAGCTGAAAGAGGTGCCTTCCTGGCCATGTGAAATCAGGAATTATTTTGTGGGGAGGAAAAATAACCCCAACAAACCCCCCCAAACCCAACAATAATGCCCAGCCATAACCTGCCTGTGGCACACAAAAGCTTTGCAGTTCCTGAGCCTGTATTGGGGAAGGAACAAGGATGCTGAGAGCAGTATCAAATTAGTGATTGATTAATTTTTTAAAAAATCAGCTGCTTAATTAAAAAGTCAGCATTAAAATAAATAGTGTCATGCAGGTGTCCTTCATGATTCAGTATGTCACACACAGCAGCTGAAGTCCTGCTTAGCAATGGCTGGTCTCATATCATTAAAAGCTTTGTTGGATTATAGACTTGGTGTAGAACTGACCTTTGGCATGGTACAAATAGATGAGTATTTTGTACTTATTTGTATTTTGTATATTTTTCTGCCTCCAATCTTTAATGTTCATGTCTTTGGGGATTTTGTGGGAGATTTATAGTAGCTGTCTGACAAGCTGGACAAATAATTTATGATATCTTAGTAAGTGCCAGTTAATGTTTGTGCTGTTAACACCTTGTGCATTCATTTGAAATTCTAATCTCCAATTCTCTTGGAAAGGAAAGGTATCAATAACTGCATCTGAAATTTGGTTTTGACCACATCCAATGGGAAGTTTAAATGTTCACATGTAAATGATTGAAGGCCTTTGTAGACTTCAGAGTATTGGTCACTTACAGCAAAAAAAAAAAAACCAACCAAATCCCCCAACATTTTAAAAGTTCTTATAGCAGTTTCTTTGATCCAAACCATGCTCCCTAAAATAATTAAACTTCTTGTAGTATCAGGGTGAGACATGAGGCTGTGTGAAAGCACTGGAGATTCAGAGAGGACCTTTGGTGCTGGAATATCTGCTGGTCTTTAACCAAAGACCATATCCAGTGATTCCCAAATGTGGTAATAAATTCCAGTATAGCAGTTTGTTCTCAATATTCAACATTAATTGTTTCAGTTTTCACAAAACTGAATGGCAGTGTAAGCATGTTGTTTAAATCATGCCACATAAAGGCTGTTGAAAAGCCTGAGATGGCAGGAAAAAGGAAAAAGCAGAAAAATCCAAGGGGAGATTTTGTTACTGTGAAAATGACTGTGTGTTGCCACTAATTCTCCTGAATTCATCACTTCTCTAACTATAATATCAAATCCTTCTTTTGGTTTGATTTTTTGATAACTGTATCCAAAAAAAGTGAGTTTGATGGGGCATTTTTGCTTGGGGAGAGCTCCATATCAGTTGTTTTCTCTCCTGAGAGAGTTTACTTTTTCAATGCACATGTATTCAAATCATCCCCCAAGAAGGCAAGGGGAAATGCTGTGATGTGCCTGCTTATCCTGCCCAGGGAATGCTTGTCCCAGCCACTGCACTCCAGTGGGTTGGTGTCCTCTCGTGGTCCTGTTTGGGGTGTGTATTATTTCCTGGGACGTTATGGAAAAGGAGAATGGAATTTGAAAACCGTAGCTTCAAGTTAGCTGGTGTTTCAGTGCTAAATGGGGTTTGAACATTGCTGTTCGAATGGACTATTTACCCAGCTCATTAGGAGATGAATGGGGGTTTGAGCTGAACTTTGGCCCTGTGCTTCCAAGTTTCATAAAGCACTTAATGATTACTGATCCGGCCATTAAACCCCCATGATTTCAGCAGTGGCAAGTGGAGGTTTTGCCCTGACTTTATTTAGCCCAGAAGGCAGAGTGCTGCTGGCCCTGGCACTTGGGGCATATCCTTAAGAGTGCAGGTAATGCATCTTCATATTTATCCTGGGAGCATTTTATTCTAGCTGTCCCTAGCCCCAAATGAACCAATTTATTAGTGTCAAGACTGAGCCTTGAAATTATTCCCCCCTGTTTTAATTACTTCTAAAAAGAAGGGGAAGTAGGTGTGATTTGGAATTTAATTGCCAAAACATTCACTGGAAGAACAGTAAGGTTTGAACGGGTAGTTAGGATATACTACAAGAATAAATGTTAGACTAAACTTGGATGTTTTTAGCAGTGTGGTGCTGGGTTGTTTATCTCCTACTGAAGGATAGTGGAGACAATAGGTTTAATGAAATTATCAGCTGCAATTTAAGAAAAGGAAGAAATTTCCTCACATGCTTCTGAAACAAGGCTGAGAAGCCAAGTGTTTCATAGGGAGTCAGAGATGATGAAGTAGATCAAAAGGCTGATTTTTGTATGTCTGGAGCAATGAGGAAAATATTGCTGATCACTTCTGTTTGCTTTCCTTGTTTCCTTGCAGAATTTAACCTGTAGCATGAACTAAGAACAGCCGCTCATCCCACTGTGTTTTGTTGAACTATTATTTTGTGATCCTTTGGGCCATTGCTGGTTCTCCAAGTTGTGTGAGCTGAGGCCTTGACCTTTCCTAAGTTTTACATGAGTGAGATCCTGTGTCTGTTTTGTTTGCCACATTCATCTTTAAGTCACCATCCTTCTGCCAAACCAGTAGGACTAGATTTCTTTAAGAGCTTCTTGTTGTTTGTGCTTATTTGAAATAATGAATTTATCAACACTGTGTGATTGACAGTGGTAATGCAGAATATTTTCTGGTGCTAGATGAAAGACTATCACGTTGTACTCCCCCCACATCACAAAGGAAATCTCTGTGGTAATTTGGAAAAGAAAACACTGTTTAACTTCCCGTGGAAGTCTGGGCTGCTTTTGTTAGTGTTGATTAAGCTGGTTGTGGCTCTTCTGGTCGGGTTCCAGGCAGCTTGTACAGGGATTTTAATGAGCTGAATGATGTCTCTCTCCAAGGGCTTTAGTCTCCTGGAGAATCTGATTCCTTTCAAGGTGGTTTAATTTTTCTTAAAATGACTTTGGGAAAACTGTGAGTTGCTGTGTGTTCTCAAAGGTTTTTCACTTATGTGCTATTTTGGGCAATGCCATGTGATTATCTAATAATGTTTTAAAAAGCCCCCACCTTCTTTTCTGTCAGAGAATCAGATACACAAATGTGATTTTTTGAGCTCATTTTGGGCTGATACAATTATTTTGTTTCATCGTAAATCGTGAAGCTTTGGGGGAAAAACCCCCATAAGTAGTCACTGTTAGTTTGTTCCAGAAAATGAAGATTAATAATATCTTATGTAGAAACTATTTGTAGAGCTGTTGAGAATGAAGTTTCTTAAATGAGCACTCTAAGAGGTGTTTGTGTAGACTTTGGGGCTACAGAAGATGTGCAAAGATTATAGGTTTCAACCACACTACTGTTTTTGTGCAGGGAGGGATTAACTTGGGTCTTCTGTACACTGAAAAGGAGATTTTTTTGTTTGTTTGTTCCCAGAACTCCTCAGCTATGGAGCAGATGATGAACCAAGCAACTGCAAAGTAAAGAACTAAACCCCAAACTCCTTTAGTTCTGATAAATCTGCAGTTTGTCTGTTGTCAGAGCAATGACTGTACACTCACTGTAACTGTATAGAACGGTGGAATAGTTTGGGTTGGAAGGGGCCATAAAAGATCACCCCGTTCCAACACCTTCCACTAAAACATGACCCAAACACTTGCCCTTGTTTAAGAGCTGCTTTTGCCAGAGAGGACAGGGAGGCTGTGTGTTGTTTCTGGATTAATTTGGAGGTGGTTTGGCTGTTTGCAAGAACAGCAGGGACACCCCCTCTGCTCCCCACCCTTCAGTGGAGTTCACAGGAGAAGGAATCTGACTTGGCCACGCTGGCAGCGTTTCAGGTTCCTGCAGGTGAGTTAGCTGGAGCAGGAGCAGCTGATAAGCAGCTCTGAAGGTGTGCCAGGAAAACATCCCCAGCACCTCTCCCTCCTCCAGCCTCTGCTGTGGCAGCACTGTCTCTGGGCTGGATAAAGGTCTTCCCCCCACATCGATTATCTTCATCCCTGCAGAGGAGCAGCCAAAGCCATTCGTTATTCCCAGCCCCTCTGCCAAGGGAAAGCAAGAGCAATGCTCAGAGAAGCCATCTACGTTAAAATTTATTTTTAACAAATTCATCTATCCCATTATTTTAAGAGGTTATCTACTTGATGTTCTGTTTATTTCTGAGTGACCTCTGTAATGTTAGCTTCTTCTAAAAACATTCATCACAATATGTGTAGCACTGTGAAATGGCTCTCATTCTTTCCTTACCATGCCCTTGTGCTCACAGACCTGTTTGACATCCCTGAGCGTTGCTGTGATCATGCTCCCACACTGGGGGGGATTTACTGAGAGAATTATTAAGTGACCAGGCAATTTTTTATTGCTTTTTTTCGATTTACTTCTGTAGCAGGAATTATTCATCAAGGTCAGGCATTACATAGAGGGGAATATGGTTGGTTGCTTTGTTTTATTGTTTTAAATACGGAAGAAATAAACCAAGGTGAATTTTCTTTAAGGTTTTATAGATATCTTAGGATATTTTCCTTAGAAAAGCCTGTTTATGTACTTCTGCATTTTGATATATTGAGTCTTCCTGATACGCCCTTGCTCTTGGTGGATGAGAATCTAAACTGCAGTCCATGAGAACTTGCCACAGTGAAATCCCTGACACATTGACCAGTGAAGCAGGGTTTGTGTTTCTTCCCAGAGAGGGGAGATGTGGCTGTAGTTGTCGTAATATGGTAATGCTGCCCTTTTCCTGACCACTGGATCCAGCTCTTTCCATGCTCCCAGTCAAAGCAAGCTCTGCAGTGACAGGGTCTGCCACTTCAGTGAGAGCCCTCAGCCTGCTGCCAGCACTGCAGTCGAGGTGGAGGAGGTTGCAGAGCTGTGCAGTTGATGGATCTACCTAGAGCTATTTTTTCAGTAGGAAAAAAATAACTTTTTCTGATGTATTTTTTCCCCCCTCTAACAGATATGTTTGATTTATTCTGTCATAATTAAGCTTATCTTTTGGTGGGCCATGATAAGCCCAAAGATTGTACTCTGAGTCTTGGCAGATGGCTGTGTGCAAGCAATGGCTGTGTACTGTAATAAGAGAGGGGTAGAGGAATTAATCCTTGTATTTCTTCTTGTTTTATTCAATTAATTTAATAGTGCTTTTAATACTTAGTTCAAAATGAGACTGAGAATTTGGTTGGTTCAGCCTGGAGAAGAGAAGGCTTTGGATTGACCTAGTTGGGACCTTTCAGTACCTGAAGGGAACTGACAAGAAAGATGGAAAAGGACCATTTCCAAGAGCCTGGAATGACAGGACAGGGGGAATGGCTTCAAACTGGAAGGAATTCTTTACTGTGAGGGTGGGCAGGCCCTGGCACAGGGTGCCCAGAGAAGCTGTGGCTGCCCCAGCCCTGGAACTGCTGCAGGTTGAACAGGGTTTGGAGCAGCCTGGGCTAGTGGGAGGTGTCCCTGCCCATGGCAGGGGGTGGGAATGAGATGAGCTTTAAGGTCCCTTCCAAGCCAAAACATTCTAGGAATCTATGACAAAATGAATCTGCCCAGTAAAAGCTGCCTAGTGAGATTCTCTGCTTCTTGCTAAATTTCAGAAATTGGTTGCCTCACCCCCATGAAATACACGTCCCTTCTCCTACAGCAGACAGTTCAGAGACCTCTGAGAGCAACAGCTGGTAGCCCTCCTCAAAATGAAGGGTTAAATCCCAAATGACAACATGGGGCTCCCAGAAACCTGGTCAGTGACTGGTGGCAGCACTGCCACTCCCACCTCACCTGTGAGAGTGAGTGTTCTGCCCCATCCCCAGCCTGGCAGCAAAGCTACCAAGAAGTCATGGCTTGAGCAAAAGCAGATGTTGCCTTGGCTCTAGGTGTTGTCCTGCACCACTTCTCATTGCCTTTGCATCACTGAGTTTTAGGGAGATGAAGCTGTTCCAAAATACATGAGAAACAGGACCGTGTCAATCCTGCAACAGCTGCCAAGGTGTGGTGGTGCTTTTTCTCCCAACTAGTTTTTTACACTTTGCATTAATTCTGCATCCTTCTGCTTCAAAGTTGACATTATACAGTGGTTTTTCACACCTTGGTATGCAAACTATAGTCAGAACTTTTTCAGGGCTGCACTTATGCCCATTGCAGAGAAAGCTGTACTGCAACGAAGATGAATTGAGCCTCACAATGCTGGAGGTGGCACCGTGGAGCGTTATGGCTGCATGTTAGTCTGGTAGCTGTAGAAGTAGATGCCAGGAGAGGCACGTGTGTCATGTAAAGGTTCTTTATGTGGTGTTTGGCAAGGAGAGCTTTGCAATGTCAGACAGAGGTTACAGTCTGGCTGAGCTGAGCAGGGTCCTGCACGTGCTGCTGGGTGATGTTTGGTGTTTTCTGAAGGTTGAGTACAGCTAAACATTGTTTGCCTTGCTGTGCTGTCTTTCCTGAGGAATATCTGGAGCTGAGCTGCCGTTGTTTGAATGGATGGTGCACACTGTGCTGCCTTCTGTGTTGGGCAGAGCAGGTGACAGGGAGCCCCCCTGCCCACACAGCCAGTCATTTCAATTAACATGCAGCCAACTCTCTGCTTGCTCTATGGTTTGTATAAATGACTGGCTTTAATTTGACCTCCTGGAGTGTGAAGGGACTTGAGCCTTCAGTTAAATATTCTAAGTTGCTGTCTTTCCTGGAGTGTGTGTCCGGGGAGTGGGAACTGATGAACCATGGCCATTGGAAAAACACCTGGTTTTGCTCAGACACAGAGCTGGGTGTGACAGGGCTCAGCTTCTCTATTAAGTGTAAAATGGAAATAGTGGTAGATTTATAACAGTTAAAAGGAGCTGTCTGGCATGAAGGCAGCCGTTTATTACACCTATTATAAGCCTGAACTTTGATATAATTTTAGCAAAATAGTCTTCTACTTAGATCCTCGGGATGTGTTCTTTGGAGACTTGGAGCATGTCATTGCTCAGAACTTTTTCAGGTGCTGCTCTCCTGGAGATGTTTCCCTGATCCCCTGTGGATTGTAGTGAGGATGGCAGAGAAGGGCTGAAGTGCAATGGCAGCTCTGCAAAGGCCAAAGGAAAAACTGGGACATCGCAACATCGCAGACACTGAGCGAGTGACAGTGACACTTCAGGCCTTAAGGCATTGGCAAAGTTAGCCAAGTGCTCCTTCTTGTCCTCAGTAGGGATTGCAGGGGTAACTGGTGAGCCAGGTCCTTTGCAAGCAAAGGGCCAGAGGTCAGGAGGGTTTCCAGCTCCAGGCTGGAGTTCCACATGGACATGCTCAGGAACACAGGGAAGTGGAGAATAGGCTGGTTGCTAAAGGGCAGGGACACTGAGACTAAAACCATCATTCCTTTCTTCTGGTAAAATAGGGAGTAGCTCCTAAAGCTCAGAAAAGGAGAGGCAAAGATGCATCCCGATGTGGACAGTGACTTCTGTGTCCTAATAATGGCCTTTGCATGGGGAGATGGGCCTGCCTTTGTCAGAAGGCAGACTAAAATGATAGGATGATTTCCATTTTAAAGGGGGGGAGAGAGGACATGGAAACAAAGTGAAACTCTTGGGAGCTTCCTGAAGGCAAAGAATCGAAAAGCTGATTCCATAAGGAGTGAGAAGTTGTGACCTTAGTGACTTAAAAGCCAACCTGATAGAAAAATACCAGGAAGGATGTGGAAGGAATCTATTTTTCTGACAGATGAGGGCCTGAAAACCCAAACCCCCTCAAAACCCAAGTGTATTTTATTTTTTACTGTATTTAAAGTTTGTGATAAAAAAGTTTTATTATTTTTAGTAAAAAATCTTGATTTTCTATGCAAGTCTGACGAATGAAGGGGGAAAAGGGGGATGTTTCTTAATAAATAGTGGTTCTTGTTGCTCTCTGGACTGTATAGACACGTATGGGGAGGTGTTCTCACAGCCCTGTGCCATCCCTCCTCATTTCTCAGGGGCCCAAAGACAGAGGCTGTTGAACAACATGAACCCACTGAAGGTTTTTAATTTGCTGAAATGTCACTGAATGCTCTTACCTGATTTTCCCTTGGCTTGTGAATGGTGGGGCTTTGGAGAGGAGCCCGTGGTGATTCAGCAGTGCCTGTGGTGCAGTTGCAGTTTTATTTTGGGTTTCCACTGTGCATCTTCACGGAGAATACTTTGGGGAAATATTTCCAGTCTGAAAGCATTTTTCAAAACTGGTTTGGATCTTTAATTTTCAGGTAGTCAGAAATAGATGCAGCATATTTTTCAGTATTAAAGCAATCCTTTGGGTTAATCAGGTAGAACTTTTCATCTCCTAGGGGTATTGTTTTGTTTGGACTTTCTTATCTGGGACTGCTCCCTTGGAGTGCCTCACATTCCCTGAGACTTCACTAATGTGTAGGGGAATGTCACTGCTGGGGATATTTGGATTTTCCTCTGGCTTTGGCCTTTGTGCCTGCAGTCTGATTGACTAGCTCCAGTCTGCAGGACTGGCCTTGCTGAGAGTTCTTCAGCTTACCTGAATTATGCTAATTGCATAAATGGTTTTATATTAATTAAGAGCATCTAAACCACGTAGCTGCAAAATGCGCTACGTTATTTTCACTGACCTTTTTTTTTTTTTAAAGGATTGTAAAATAGTATTTTTTAAATGGTTTTGCCCCATATTGTTACATTGGGAAATAGTTTCAACACCTGGCAAATTTCCTAGGTGTTTTATTTAAAAATCCATAAAAGAGGTTTAAATTCCTTCACACAGAATGTTTTAACTTGTGCTATAATTCAGATGGGGGTTTTTGGATATGGAGAATGCTGCAGCCTCCTATTCATCAACATGAAAGCAAGTTTTCTCCTTTTACAGATGAAAATGTAATTTGTGTGCTGGCTTTACTTAGAGATGAAGTGCTAATTGGAGGTTATAATTTGATGTACATATTTATGATAGGCTTGTAGATACCATAGTGTGCTGAATCCTAAACACAGAGCACAGACACAGATGCTGATGTGAAGGCTCTTGATGCTGTTCTCTGTCACGTTTTTCCCACTTTTTTTTTTTAATTATGTTTCATTCTGTAGAGCATCAGGGAAGGCTGACTTGCCATTCCTCCATAGTTCTTGGAATGCTGAGGGAATATTATCCACTCTTGGATGTGACAGCATGAGCAGTGACAGGGGTACAGGTGGTGCTGGTGGTGATTTCCTTCTGTGAACACAGAGAATGATGCCTCTCACTGGAGAGGTGCTGCCAACACGTCATTTGTGTCTCTGCTTGTATTTCCAATTACAGGGAGAAAAAAGGAGCCTTTTCACTCAGAATGTGCCGTAGAGATACATTTGTTTAATGTGTTAGCTCAATAAATCTGTAGAATTCATCTTGTGATATGAAAGTTTCCCACCATTTCAGTGGAGTCTAAATTGAGATGGTGCTGAAGATATGTATGGAATTCTCTGGTTCGTTAAAACAAGCTATTTTGGGAGGTTTTTTTCCTGGGCTCCTGAAAAATCTCCTGTCATTTACCAAACTTTCAGGCTTGGCACTGTATTTTGCTAAGATTCCATTAGTGCTGTCTTTCCTTTTGTGCACTAACAAATTCTGTTTAAATGAGGGAAAAGTGCCTGTGATCTTCCTTACCCTTTCCCAAATGTATGTTCTAGTACTTAGTCCATCTGGGATTTTATAGCCTAAACTCCACCACTGGAGTTGTGTCATCAGCTGTGAATGTTATAGATGGTCTTACCCAGACAGTCAAGAGATAACAGGAAACTTTTGTGCTTGGAGATTCACTTGGCTAATTATTTCCGTGTAAAGGCACCATGTGCACTTTTGAAGAAGAAAATGAAGAATGTTTAATTTGGACACGATTATCCAAAAACTGTCTACTGGAAAGATAAGTTACTCGAAGGGTAACTGGAGTTAGGACTTCCTTTCAAAAAATTAGCTGTATTTCCTTGTCAAGCACCATTACAGTGAGGATTATGGGCTAACTGGTTCAGTTAATGTGAGCTCTGTTGCTGCACTGAGCAGCTCTAGTGATTTAATCTGCTGGGTTAAATCAGATGCTGCCAGATGCAATTACAGGTTTACCAGCACTGCTGGAAAACAGGGTTAGAGTGCAATAATTTCTCTCTGTTTTGTCCTGGAAGTTACATTTATGTGCCTGATACTGTGCTGTGGGCCTATCCATACTAATAAACTTTTTTATATACTTTGTAATGTACAGCAGAGGCCCTGTTTCCATGAAGTGAAGCAGATTGTGACAGCTCTACCCTCTTGTGTGTGGTGTGTCTATAAATTAGTTTAATATGACTTTGGGAGCCTTTATTACCTTGAGGCCTCCCTGTCTTTGTCTCCTCTCTTACACACCTTGCAAATATTGCTGCCTTTTATCCTGAGTTCATTTTCTTCCTGGACAAAGGCTGTAGAGGCCAGCAAAAGTTGCTCACCAGAAAGGATCTGTAAGAATATTTCCATGTGAACATTATTACAACAGCTATTAGAAGTTTAATTTCCAGAGCTAACGTAATATTAAGGAAGTGTATTTTGGTCATCTCCTGTTCCTTGGTATGGCTTATCCCTCCCCTGACTCTGAACATGCTGCCTCCAAAACCTGGGGAAGGAAAGTGGGTTTGTGCTTTTTTTGTCCTGGATGTAGAAAGGACAAAACATTCTTGTCATTTCTTGATCCTGTCCTGTAAAATTCACCTTTTCCCTCATACTTTTGCCAGAACCCCTTTCCCTTCACAGGCTCAAGTCTCTGCATGCTGAGACACACAGGCTGTGGGCTTTGAAAAACTGGTTGGAATTGGGTGGTGGTGGCCTGAAATAATCCAGTGAGAAAGGCCAGCAGTCTTTTCTCAGGAAAACCATGGATGCAGAGGTTTTTTTCCCAGCTTTCTGACGAGGCTTGGGGTCATGGATTTAAATTGTGACAGCCAATTTTGCCAACTTTGCTTTCAATAGTACTTTTCCTTCATTATCCAAGCAGTTAGAGCGGCTTTGCTCTGTTTGGTTCAGATACTTACTCCTGTTTCTCAGCCTGTCATTTCCAATTGTCACATCTTTCCTTGTGTCCTGGGTGACTGTAGTACCAGGTTTGGGTGTAATTTGTGTTTGTGTCTAATTTGCACCTGATGCTTTGATGCTGTCAGGATGTGTGGAATGGGAGCCCCTGCTCCTGCCTCGCCCTTTAGCTGCAGGTCAGCTGCTGGCACCCACCTGGCATCTCTGGGCACTGCAGGAGCATTTGGAATTAATCCTAAAGATGAAAATAAGAATTTTCAGCCTTATATTCATCAGGTTTTATGATTTGACCTGCTAACAATATCCAGTTTTATCTTGGACTTTTGCAATGTTATAATGAAGGGAAAAGTGGCCTGTGAAGTCAGTTTGCACCTTGCAGTGACCACAGGAGGAAGTTTCAAATCTGAGCTATTAATGCAACTTGGACTGCATCCCTGGGTTTCTCCTGGGCATCTGTGGCTGGGTTTTTGGGAGGAGGATTTGGGTTTCAAATGCTTATATGTGTCAAAATTAGGTTTTGACTGTTCCATTCTTCTCCAGCCTGTAGATCTCAATCTTTTACTGATGCTCAGCTATTACATGACTAAGGGTGAAATACTTGGATGCCTGTCCTTGGGAATCAAATTGTGAAGGGTAGGCCATTTTTCTGAGGTTTTCTGCTTCAGATTTGATTGATCTCTTTGTTTGGAGACAGTGGTGAAAATTGTGGTTTGTAATGACTGTGTGTTCATATTTGAGCAACAATAAAATATAGATGGAGGTTTTAAAGGACCTTCTGACTCGAGCCCTAAGCAAACATAATGATTCAGTGTTCCACACAGTACTGATTTTCTTTGGAGACAGTTCTCTATCTGCAAGTTTATTATTTTTCTTTGCTCATTTTGAATGACTTTCATTATCAGAAGGTTTATTCTTTTTTGGGGGGGGAGTGAGGGTGCCTTCAGACGGTGTGTTTTTTGTGTCTGTGTTTATTTCCATGCAACTCTGAAATTCTGCAAGTTTTCTATGTCTGTCAGGGTGAAACTCAAGTGAAGACACATCTTCAAGAGCGTTTCCAGGTCCTGGTCCCACATGGTGTGGTTGTGTGCAAACTGCTTATGGGGGACAGGCCAGGCTTGATCCTTCTTTAGGCTACATCCCTCCTTAGATCCCTCCCCAGCTCTCTGAGTGTCCCTCTTGTCCAGATCAGCTGTGGTGAGAACAGTGTTTGCAGTGGTTTTCCATTCTTTTCAAGCCACTAAAAGAAGCAGGAGAATGACAGTCCTACAGATCTTCCCCAAGGACAGCCATGAGGCTTCACTGTGGGGCTCCATCTTCTCAATGTCAGCTCCATTTATTTTGTTCCCTCTTTCCCTGTGCTGAAACACTTCTGCAATGTGTTTCCCCATTGGAACCAGAAGCTCTATTTTCTGTTTGCTCTATACTCCTGGGGTTTTTTTGCCTCTAAATCTCATGATTCAGGGCATCCTATGTGATGTATACATTCTGTACCAAGCCATTCACCATGTCCATACCCAGAGAACCATTGCAGACCCCATGGATGTGTCGTGGTCCCTTAACCCTCAAGGCCAGAAGGAGGCATTTCTGTCCCCACCAAGGCTTGGTTACTGGGACACCCAGGGGAGGCAGTTCCTTGGGCTGGGGGTGGCAGGGTGCTATATTCCATATTTCCAACCCTTCCAGCTGCATTCACTGTGAAGG
Source organism: Xenops minutus (assembly GCA_035221455.1). Lineage (NCBI taxonomy): Eukaryota > Metazoa > Chordata > Aves > Passeriformes > Furnariidae > Xenops > Xenops minutus. The sequence continues at coordinate 17,822,046 of JAWWEE010000021.1, forward strand.
TCCAACCCAGAGGTGTTCAAAAGGAACCAGCATTACCACAGCCCCTGCTGCAAAGCTGTAGGGAAAGCTCAGAAACTATTATAGTTTGTAGTCAGTCAGGTATTAGGTGGGTTTTGTCCTGAAAATCTGTTTAGAGGCCTTTCTTTCCTTCCCTCTTGTTTCTGACAGCCTGGAAGAGAAAGCCCTAACATTTTTGATGTGCTTCTGGGAATTTCATGCAGCTGAAAGTCATGATGCTTTTGAAAAGAGATTTTCTTGTCTTACCCAATGCTACGTGGCAATCTGATTCCAAATGTGAAGTTGTCTTCCTAAAAAGTCTATTGAAGTTGGCCATCACTCTCTACTGTGTAGAGAATTCATTATTAGTAGACAGAATTTGGAGTGTCTTCTGGAAGGTTTAACTAGTAAACAAAACAGTGGCAAGGTTTGAGGTTTTTAATTAAGTATGTTTAATTACAAGTTTTAAAGGGCCCAGTATTTGTGGTGATGTGTTATATTCACTGTATATTATCTGAAAATAGTTAATGTAGCTGAGTTTCATTCCTTAGCAAGGAAGTCAGCAAAAACCAGCTCAGTGGAGATCCAAAACCTCTAACAACAGTTAGGGTCCCCACTTGGCATAAACTAAAAACTCTTAATACGTTCTCAGAAATGGAGGGACCCTGGGATTTTCACCATTACACGGTGAAAGATCCACTGAGACCTTGGGACTGAGTTCCAGTCCTTTGGAACCCAGTTCAGCTCTTAGTGGGGATTGGGGTCTGACACAGGTGCTTTGTGTGTAACGTGAATTGAGTAGATGGCACTGCAGCACTGGTGTTAGACCTGTTTGCTCTAAGGTTAACTGGGAATTTAAAAACAATGGTCTGAACTGCCTCGTTTTTGTGAATAGACATGCAGTCCCAGCTTCCTGCATAGCAACAGTTCTGTGGGTTTTGTTTTGCCTGAGAATGAAACTCCAGCCTTTCTTCCACTGGGGAGGATCTGAGAGAGTTCACCTAAAGTTATCACAATGTCAAAAAGTTGCACAGTATTTAGTAAATGATTTGTAACTAAAGCACGAGTGCTAGAGGGCTGTAAATTCAGAAGTCAGAGGAGTGTGTGCAAAATGCAGGCAGGAAACAGACACGCCTGATTTTTGTGTCTGATAAGAAATTGTTTGAAGTGCCAAACATTGCTTAAATAGCTCCAGCTCTGTCCCAGTGCTGGGAAAGCTGAGCTCGTGGCTCTGAGGCTTCCTGAGAGATGCACGTACAGATCCTCTGCTAGAGGAATTCACGGGGTTGCAGTGCTGCTTCTGCCTGCCATTTCTGTCCATGGGGCAGTTTAGCTGGGCAAAGAATAAAATGTAGGGTGTTCAAAGGTCTGGAAATACCGTCTGCATTATTTTGAAGTCTTGTGTGTGTGATTTTGTGGTTTTGGTTGGTTTGCTCAGGTTTTTTTCCATATGAGCAGGTGAGGACCATGGGTTGTTCTGACCCATCACTCTAAATAATTACAAACCTTTCTGAACTCTGACAGCCCTAACTTCATTAATTTTAACACTTAGGTCTTTGTATTTTCCACTTGCGAGCAGGTCAGGAAAAATAAGTTCTCTCTTGCTGTCGGCCATGGATAGCTTGTATTTATAAATTCAAGAACCCTTTAGAAATACCTGAGTGTTTTTCACAGGGATTGCTGGGGGCCTTTGGCCTTAGAACCTCCTGGGGAATTGCTGCAAGATGTTCAACCAAAGAAATCACAGCTATCAGTAGAAACTGTGTGTGTATCAGCTTGTGGAAAGAAGAAACTGAAATTTCCTGTGTGGTGTAAATAGCCAAAAGGCAATATCAACATTACTAGAGCCATGCAACTGACAGTGTGTTGTTCAGGGATAGAGTGATTTGCTACCAAATTAGGTGCAACAGTTTTGGTTCCCTACAAGCTGTTAATTAACTTGAGAAAACTGTTGGCCAGTTAACAAGGCTGAAGATGGTAATTAGGGCCCTTTTTCATGGCTACTGTGTAGTCAAACCAGGATGGTGGCTGTCTTTAGGCATTTGAAGAGCGAGGGGTCTTTTTCTTCTCATGAGTGAGAGAAAAGAACAGATGATTTGGAGAAAGCTGCAAAATCGTGTCGGGTCTTTTTTTCTTTAGCCTATCCAGAAGACATTCTCCAGAATCAGATGCTTTAGGCAATTTCAAAGTAGTCCTGCAAGCCTGAAGATAAGAACATGCTCGAAAATATTTAGGTAATTTCGATGAATTCAATTTGGTTAGATCCAATGCAAATACATTCTTTGCTATTTAAGGAATTCTTTGAAGTATGTGATTTACTGCCATTTGACATAGAGAATTTGTCAGGAGGCAGAATTCCCAGAGAGCTGGCTGGTGTGGGTGGGTGGGAAGCAATATTGCTTTGCTTTGTAGGAGGGTAAAGGGGGCCTAGCTGGGTATTTGCAAAGATGTCAGAATGGATTCTTAAAAAATGAGTTTCCCAGTACATGGAGGCCAGATTTCATTAAAGAGTTGTCAGGTTTTACTGAGAACCCCCTCCTTTATGGCTTTGAAAGGCTGCTGGAATGCCAGGAGAGGGCAAGCACACAAATGTGGCTTCAGCAGGGCCTTTGGTGTGGTCTGAAATGACATTTTCACAAGAAAAAATCTGATACAGGGGCAGTGATTGCAAAATAATGACACATTTTCAGGGGAACAGCCAGTTTAGAAGAATAGTCAGAGTTCTTAGTTATCTGATTGGAATAGGTCATTCAATAATATCTTTTGGGTCTGATTCTTCTGTGTAATTTTCATTAACAGATTGACACTAGAATGGAAAAAACCACGTACAACATGTAGTGCCTCCAGGGTAGATGGGCATGCAGGCATTTTGCAGGGCATAGAAAATTGATGTTTACAAATAGGGGAAATGGATCAAAACCAGTGAAGAACAAATGAAAAAAAGGAAATGTATTCATTACTATGACAAGTAAAAGCCTAAAGTAAGAGATCATTTGGTGAGTAAGTGGAGAAGGAATTAGGGTTAGGGTAGAACATTAGGAATAAAGTGAATTATGAAGAGAACAGCATTCTGTCATACAGAATTTTTAACCTGGGCTGGTTGGAGTTATCCTTTGTGGGGCCCTTCCAGCTCAGAATGCTCTGGGATTCTCTGTGTGTTCCGAGCAGCAGAGCACGACAAGGCATCACCAGTTAGGTTTGCAGGGAGGATCTAAATGGGGTAGTGGTGGGGTGGGCAAAGCTCACCTGGCCCCTTGGCTCCCAATGCCTCAGTGCAATGAGGGCAATATTCCCTAAGGAAAAGCAGCAGCTCTTTTCCCACAGTGGTCTCCTCAAATCCGGGCATCGTGTTCCTTTCTGTAGTATCTCTGCAGGGGCATAATGGGAGAAATCAGGCGTGGTCTGATCTTACCCTTTGGGATCTGGACTGTTCTTTGCAGCTTTGGGAAGTGCTGTTGTATCCAATAGTTTTCTTGTTTTATTTTTGCAACTCCAAAGGAGCCAACGTAATGAGCCAGCACATCCTCATGAAGCTTTTTTGAGTCCCTTCGCACTGCTGAGCCTCTGCTGCTGCACTGAAAGGGCAGAGGACCGAGTCCTGACATTGTCTTAGATTGAAAGGGATTGTTTCCAGCTATTGCATTGACCAAAGGTGGCTCTGCCACTTCCCTCACATCTGCAGAGCTTGGGCTTTAAGCACCAAAGAACCCCCAGACCCCTTCTGGCATGTCCAAGCTTCACAGCCTGCCATACCTTGTAACCTCAGTGCCTCACCTGCGTGCTTTTCAAGTGTCATTGTTTGAAGCTGTCAGAGGGAGATGAATTTAGGAGCTCTGTTGGGGAAAGGGGAGGAATATAATTATGTACCACTTAAGAGAACGAAGAGGCATTACACAGCATCAAAGCAAACTGCAGTGCCTTTTGGATATGAAAATTAGCCTGAGTGATAAAAAAGGTTATACTTAAAGAGGAAAAAAAGCTGAGGAGTTATTTTTAATGTAAATCTTTTCAAATGATGTCTGTTAACAGCTTATAACAACTTGACAATCTTTGCTGGACTCACCATGTTTCATTTGGTGCTCTCCCTCGTGTGAACTAGCAAAACAAGGGGGTTTTTTCTGCAGGTCATTTCAGAAAGCCACACAGTTCTCCTGTCATCTGAGCCTTTTTTATTTAATTCATCCAGGAATGTTGAATCTAAATAAATATGCTGTTCTTTCCATTAGCCTATGCTCATATATTTGTATGATCTGTGTTTAAGCAGCTGCTGAAATCACTGCTTGCTATAACACAGTCAAACAAAAATTAATTAGACAGCTTAACGACCCAAAGTAAACAGTTTATTTCAAGTTACCCTTATGTTTACTACTTTCACATTTAAAATCTCTCATGTGGCTGCGAGTTGGACTTTTGCCTTTGCATGTTGAGCTTTAGGACAAAGCAAAACCTTTCTTTGCAGAGATTTTGTTAAACCAAGCCTAAGTTATTCTTGGGGATTTCGGTTTGGAGTGGTTGAAAAAGGCAACGATTGGCAAAATGTTAATGAATAGCAAACTCTTATTTCATGCTCAGCAAATTATATTGAAGACATAGTTAGAAATGCTGAGAGAGGATGGCCACTCTGGGGAAATGTCAGAGGGGAATGAATACCTTCCCTATATTTGATGTACAGCACTCCTGTTAGGCAGAAAGGTTTTCATGCATCACTTTGGAGTCCGTTCCTTAGGAGGAATCAAAGCTGTGTGGGACACCTGTCAGGCTAAATTGGTTGTTTGCTCCCCATGCAGGTGAGTACCTGCTGCTCTTGGTGCCACATTGCTCCTCAAAGAGCTGCCAGAAATCAATTGCCAAGAATCTCCATGGAGGAGGGAAATAAAAATAACCAACAGTCCTGGATAATGTATACAGGAAGGGGATTTACAGCTGGCTTTAAGTTGGTGTCTATAATTTTATAAAATAAAAACCACTGGCCTTTGTCATCTGAGGGAAGAAGGAATCTTTTATAAGGTGCTTCTGCAGCAAGTCAGACTTGGGCAGGGTGTCTCTGCTTTCCATGACCTTACATTCCTTTCAGGGGAAAAAGATTACCAGTCTGATGCTCAGCTGAGGGGGACTGGAATTTTGGGGGTTCCTTTGGTTTTCACCTCCCTGGAATGTCACTTTTAGAACACTAAAAATTAGCTGTTCTATCAGTCGTTCTCAAATGTGTGTGGGTTGTATTTACACTTAGTTAAAAATATTACTATTTCTTACTATAATATTTATCAGGAGCAGCATGTTTAAAAAAACAAAAAGCCATAATATAGGGCTGGCTCAGTATTATTCAAAACTGATGTTCTGAGCATCCACTGTCCTGTGACATTTGCCATTTGAGCTTGTCCTAACTGGTCTGCAAATCACAGAAGATTTAAACCTCCTTGTTTCAATGAAAAGAAATAATAGCAGTAACAGATGTTGTGGATATTCCCTCTGAAGTTTTCTGCTCTTTCCTTTGGAATAATCAATGACTTCCCTTTTCTCCCTAGCAGTTGTGAGAAAGCAATTGCAGTCGTTACCTTAGTGCTGCACTGAGTTTCTTTCCTGGAGCAGAGGAGAAACCTCTGTGTGGCTTCCCCAGGTAGAAGAGAAAGCCTAGAACAGTTTTGACAATGGTTTCATAAACTATGCACATGAATGGCTATTGCTTTTTTATTTTTCAGCTTGTCCTTCCTGAGACAGAGCTTTTATTTTCTTGCCTGAGGCTTTGGTTAGTGGTGCATATGTTTCTGGGTGCATGTCTGAACATTTTCTGTGTGTGTATATATATATACACCTGTGCCCAAATTAATTATTTTTCCTTTATTCATAGCAAAATGTTTGCAGCTCTTCTTAAACTCTCTGTATTTGGATTGGCTTCTCTTTTCCACAGCACAATTCCCAAAAATCACTTAGGCAAAGAACTCAATATTTGCCTTAAAAAATTGCTCCTACTTCCACTGTCTGAGTAGAAGGGAAAAGACAAAACTCTGTCTTTTTTGCTGGATTTTGGGTGAAAACATTTTTATTTTATAACTGTGCTCAGGTCTGCAAGTTTTAATTAGCATTACTGGTAGGAATGGGCCTGCTGATCACTTTTAGGTAACTAAAAGTGTTTGTATCTCTGAGAAACTCAGGCAATATTTCATCATGGTGGTTTTCCACAAGCTCTGCATTTCCAGAGTAAGTCTGAACACTATATTTTTACATAGTTCAATTAAAAATTGGTATTAAGACATTGCTAACATTCTTCTGGTTAAATTATTGTATGAGCAACAGATGCAGAAGAAAGAATCATTGCTGCTTTTGCATTATGTGTTATCCCCCTTCTCTTCTGGTACATTTTGCATTTTAACACCATTTCTCATCTCGGTGCTTCAGGACTCGTGGAGGGAGATGTAAACACAGTGTGGCCCAACTCAAATAATTCTGTAATTCTGCTGGGCTTTTATGTGAAGGAAGAGAAACCTGGTGTGACTGGGAACATTCAGGAGTCATTCATAAAGTGTTTTCACTTCTAGTGAATGTGTGAGAGAGAATGGGCAAGGGAAGGGATCTTTGGGAGGGGATGCATGGTGCTAGTTAATACTAATGTATTCAGTATTGCTTAAAGTTATTCTTGATTAAATCTACTTTCTATTCCACATTTACTATACAATTCCTCAAATCTAGCCACTAGGACTTGGCAATATTAGGAATAGTTGTTGCTCCTTTGGATTTGTTTCTCTCTTCATTATTATCTTGCAAAAACACAAGTGTGTAAAGATACTAAAGCTGTTTGTTCAGTGATAGTGGTGGGACTATTAGTATGAATTTATTGCTTTTTTTGAGTGGTTCTCAAAGTGACTTTTGGTTCAAATTGCTTTCTCCCTCACTGTGGCTCTGTGTTTCAGCTGAGTTCCACCCCCAGCGTCCCCTGAACGGGGTGTTTTGCAGGAATTGTGCTCGGCTGCCTTTAGCTGTGTCAGCATTTCTTTCCCCTGGCAGGTAATTCTTGCTGCACTGGGACACTCAGACAGTTGTAGCTGTCAGGAGACAGGCACTGAAGGGTTTCTGGAAGGTGAAACTGGCCTTGGGTTCATTAACACGGGGCTGAGGGGAGGAAAGCACCAGGCTTTGAGAGGAGTAAAGATGTGAAGTCAAAGAGGGAAAGAGTGGGTCTTAATTCTAGTAATAACTAATGTTAAGGCATTGGCAGATGGAATTGACTTCATATTAAAAAATGGTGGTTAATAACATCCTGGGAGAGAGGGTGTAGGGTGGAACAGTTGTGTTGTTGGTATCCTTGGAGGGATGAAAATAAGTATCAAGAGCTAAATATTAATTGTCTCAGTTCAGTGCTGGGATAGGGCATTGCTCTTCCAAATGAGAAGCAGAATTGCAGCAGAAATCCTTCTGCAGAGACAGGGTTTGTGTGTGTGCTGCTGCTTTTCCTCAGCCATAGCTCCCTTAGCAGGCACATTTGGTCTGCTCCTGAGGCTCACCACAGAGGGCAAGGTATGGGGAGGGCACAGCGAGGAGAAAGTTTGGGCAATATTCTTGCAAGGCTTAATCCCAGGTGGGTTCTGTCTGTGTGACAGAATATTCCTCCCAAGCTGCCAGAGAACAGGGATTAAGGAGAGCACAGTAGCTGAGTGAGTGTGTGCCTCCAGCAGGAAGAGGGGAAGTGGGGCTTGCATATGTTGTGAAAAACATATGCAACTAAATTTAGCTCATACGAGCAGATTCTGCTTATTTTGAAGATTGTGGGATACTTCCAACCTTGGATGAAAAAGGGCATGGGAAGATTTTTTTTTTTAATTTCTATTTGGGCTCTTGCATCTCTTTCCCTTTCTCCTCCACTCCACTCCCCCCCCCAAAAAAAAAAAAAAAGAAAAGAAAAAACCCTCCCAACCAATACCAATACAAAAGAACAACTCTTGCTTGACCAATTTAGAGGATAAGAAATTTTCCCTGAAGTGTGATAGATCTATCAGATAGAAGGGTCATAACAGAACTTCTGATTAGTCTGATTCTTTTAGAGGATGACCACTTACAGGATGGCATTAAGACATTGAAGGAGAACAGAAACATAGGATTTATTCTCTGCAAAACACTAAGTTGTCACAGAGAAACTAAGACAAAAGCAAACTGGGGACTTGCATTATGAAGGGAGATTTTGTATAATTCCTGCATATATAAATATTTTATAGATACTGAGAAATTACATTGTTACCTCAGAATACTTAATTTATAGTCTCGCTAACACTTCATTTTTAATTACTCCTCTACAATATAAAATATTATCAGCTACACAGTTGCTTATAAAACACACCACTACAAGACCTTGTGATTCAGTGGGATGTTGGTACCTCCTTCTCTCTGTCTCTAGAATATATTCAGACTTTTAAAGACCGTGTTCTTCTAATGTAAATATTTTAGACTCAACAAATGGATTTGAAACAATGACCCATTACACACTCTAAGCTGTACTAATGAGTCTAGTGATCCCTTCTGGTCCCAGATGCTATGAACTATTAAATATTCTAAAATAATTGCTGGCAGAAATAATTTCCATCACTGCAATGTTCATCAAAATATTGAAATCCCACTTGCAGTTCATTCTAACCATGGCTGGAGCTGTCAAAACCACTCAAAGACAATAAAACAAAGTGTGATATAAAGAGGATTTTATATAAAGCTCTTCTGCATGGGGATGTTATTTAAAGAAAATTCAAATGAAATATCACTATTTGCAATACCTAACTATTAATTTAGTTGTCCCATGGATATGCCTCCTCAAAAGGCTTCAGAATTAACTGCTCTGATGGACTTATCATCCACTTCAGAAAGGACAATGAGAAATACACAATCCAGTTTCCATTTAAAAGGAAATCTAGTCACATTCAGCTAAAACTGTCTGACACAAACTACTCCATACCTTCAATTTTCTCTTAAAATTTGCTCACGTTCTTACAGAGACTACCTTGGAAGAAGACAAACTGTGGGGAGTGAGTCTTAAACTGAAAAGGAAAGTAAACTTTAACAAGTCTGCTGTTGAAAATGTTGGGTAAGGAAAGAAGTCAATCTTCAATGATTTAACATGGCCACGCTTTCAGGTTTTGGGGGAAAATGTGGAAATTTGGTTATGGAAACAAGATGAATGTAGAATGTGGTCCAGGGAAGGCAGAAGCTCAAACCACACACAATAGTGTGGGTTATTATAATTTATAATGTATTTAAAAGATGCCAACATAAAGTTCTTTAACTCCAATACTGCTTTTCTTCCAAATATCTTTAAGATTCTAAAAGTGCAAAACAATTGTAAGGAAAGGTGGATACACAGTCTTAGATGTTTTTTTCACATTTTTCTATTATGCTCATTAATCCTGACTTCTAGAAGATGTCTGAATATAAGTTTCAACCCCTCAATTAAAAAGAAAATACTGTACATGGGAAACAAAATTTCAAGCATGAGAAGTACAACACTTCAGGAGCATTGCCCGTCCGATAGTGTAACTAACTCATAAACGTAAATGGATTTTTCAGGTCAGAAATTATTTACTTTCAACATTAATCAGGAACTAATGCTTGGTTAGATAATGAGACTTTGAAGCAATTTGACAAATACCATTTTGAATTTCATTTTCGTCAACATTGTTTTTGACAAATTAATAATTTTATCTTAAAAAAAGATTTTACTACTGTCATAATCATCAAAGGTCTTAATTTGAAATTCCCTTTCTCTGTTATTTTAAAGATGAAACTTACTCCACGGTACAAACCCAGACATCTAGCAAACATACCTTTTATTTTTTTTTTTTTGTATATATATATATATATAATTTACCTTATTGATATTTCAGTACACATAAATACTTTTTAAGGTTCTTCTCAGACATTTACTTCAAAACATTTCAGCAATTTCTTTAGAAAGTTGCATTATTACTGGAGCTGTAAGAATGACCAACCATACAGACAATGAAGTAAAATTCAGTCTATGCTGTTAACTGTCCCCATAATAACAAAATAAATTTTATCATATAATTAAGTTTCTTCTCAGAGTAAATATTATGAACTTTAGTCAAGGATAAAGTGATAAAGCTAAACATTTATTTGAAAAAATTGTATAGTTCAGATTATAAATTAAATTATCTCTTTGTGTAATAGCTGTAATAAACTGAAAATAAATAGCAGTTTTGTTAAAAGCACTCACTGTATCTCAGATTCTTTGGCCTTTACAAAAGCCTTTATCTTTCAACTAAAGCATAAATAAAAACTAAGTAGGATAACTATAATTCTCTAATTCGGCATTTTCCTATGGAAACTTTTTCTTTTATCGAATGTAAATTCTAGTGAAAAGTCAAACTAAAATGAAATTCAAAAAAGATTTAAGAAAGTTTATGTTAATTTTCTTATTTTGAGAAATGTCTTTTGCACTGTGATACGTTTTAAAAGCAAAATAAAAAACATATTAGAGGTTGAGGGGAGGAAAAACAGGAAACAGAAACAGTCAGAAAGAACTTAGTGCATATTTTATTCTCAAAACAAACAGAAAACACACACTGAATACTGTCTTTGATTAAATTTTTCTAAACAACAAGGCATTTTATTGTGCTGTACATTGTATGAGTCATTTCAATGGTAAAATGCAATTTAATTTTATTGCCAATGTACAGTCTCCTAAAGAATGGACATGATGAAAATAATATATATTGTTTATTGTGGTGAGTTTTCAAGTAGTAAAATAAATTTGAAGCAGTGGTCATCATTGTTCACCCACAAAAATTAAAAGAACCACAGTAATGGATGAGGAGAACCAGGTTTTTGTTTTCATTATGCTTATTTAGGGAAAATACTGTAATAGTGTGTTGAAAAGTGTTTTAAAGACAGTTTTGGATTTAAGCTGCCTCACTTTTAAAATGAAATAGTCCAGGTTTTCAAAACTATTATGTTGCTTACTTTACAATTTTCAACTGTTTACATAGTACTGCAGAAATTGCATAGCAAAAAGAAAACTTAAGCAAGCAAACACACAAAAGTTCTGAATTTGAGAAGAAAACAGATGTTGCTTTAATTTAAATAACATTTTGATCAAAACAATCAGTACCTTCGGAAGGGAGAGGGGTCTTTAATATATAACAGTGTGGGCATTCTCAGCATCTGGATGAGCTACATCACACCTGCTGAACAGATGCAGCAATGGGATAATTCTGAAATTCAGCAACAGTCCATCTTAGGATGCCTTATCCAATTCCTTCCATATTCCCTCGGGGATGTGAATGCTATTTATTGGCACAATGTGTAATTAAGGAGTGGTATGAAGGTTTACTTTTCTGTCATCCTAAATTCTCTTTCCCTGCATCTGGAAAATAAACTTCCCTGAGTTTCTTCTTTGCCAAAGACATACTTGGCCTTTGAAACAAGGCTGAATGACATAGGGTCAAACAGAGTGATGAACAGCAACTGGGTATGAACTTCTGGTTTCACCATCCACACAGCCAAAATGACTTTGGAATAAGGTTACATTTATAGGTAGTGTATCTGCCCAAATCGTTTTAGAGAAACATTCTTCAGACACCACAAAAAAAACAAAACAGAAAAAAACAAGACAGAAAAACAAACACACACACACACACACACACACACCCCGCCACAAACCCACCACCACCACAAAAGAAAACAAACCTAAAAAGAAACAAAATAAAACAACAGCAATGATAACAACAAAAGCCCCCCCCCCAAAAAAAAAAAAATCTTATTATTTTCCTTTAGAAGGAGGAAGTTAGCAAGTTTTTTCAGTATATTTGAGAGGTTTTTTTGCTCACTGGGGTCATGGAGGATTCCTAATGGCACTATTGTCAAGTGGCGGGGTTCAGAATTCATCAAAACTCACTTTCTGCCAGAAGTACACTGTCACTTGACACAGTTTTTTAAACATAAATACATGCTTTATGAAACCTCTAGGTTTTCTGATTGGTCAGTGTTTCTGTGCCCTTAAAGAAGCAGTGATGGCTCTTCACTTCCAGGAATTATCTACTGCACATACAATATAAAATATGTGAGTTTCCATAAAAAAATATAAGTTCTCAGAGATTTTATTAAAGAGCCAGCTGACAAAAGTCTAAGACTAGCCTGAAACTTAAAATAAAAGTCATCAGTAGGTTCCGGGTTTAGGTAACCAATATCTATAGACCCAAGGGCAGGTAAAGGCAACAAGTGCTGAGCAATGGTGGAGACTGAAATTTCTTCCCACGTCACTGACTGCGTCTGAAGATTCACCACACTTCTCCATCTGATGGATTTTGACAGGATCCAGAACTTCTTTTTCATCTCAGATGAAAAGGTGTCAGATCATGGGCAATCTGATTTCCAATAATTCAGGTTTTTATTTCGTTCTTTAGTGCCCGGTGGAAGAAAGAATTTAATACACCCAGACATGAGAGATATGTGTTGAATTAATTTTATTGAGTTCTTTCCTTCTGTGTGTGTCTCTGTGTGTTTGTGCATTGGAGTGGCAGAAGGAGCCAGAAAGATTTATAGACTTTATTTTCTGATAAGCTTTACAAGGGAAAAGGTCAGAATTTTCAGCCACCTGGAATCTAAAACGCAATAAAATGTACAGACAACTCTCTCTTAAAAGTAATAAAATTCAGTATTGTTTTCATGAGTATCTGTTACTGTTACCTCCTTTTTAAAATTCATTTTGTCCCCACCAAATTCAATAGTTTTAACCCCATTATATTCAACAGTTTTAATTTGAATATACAATTTGTTCAGGAAGATAAACAGAATTTCTTACCTATCTATTATACTGTTTTCATCCCTTTTGTTTCCATTAAGCAAAGTCAGTTTGAAAATGTCAGACTTTAATAAAACTACCAGGAAAAAATAAAGGGGAAAGAAAAAAGTTCTGCAACATGAAGATGGCAAAAGGTAGGTAAAACAACAACAACAAAAAACAAACAGGAAAAAACCCCAAACAAAACTTAATCAAAACAAAAATTAAATCAGTTCTCTATATTAAGTGAAATAAATTAAATCAAAATGTAAGTTCTATCAAAAAATTGTACTAAATATAGCAGACTACTCTAGGACCTTATTCAATTCAATTCTTTCTATCAGCAATGGCAGAACACGAAATAATGAAATCAAGTCCTAATTTCCCATGAAAACTATACCCAGAAACTGCAACATTGATATTAAAGTAGGAAATAAACAATAAGCCAAATTAACATGCAAGTCTATTTACAGTTGTGCAACTTAAATTCTTGGTGAATAATTTAAATCAGATTTAGAAAGGCAACCCATGTTTATTTCTTCAAACAAACCCAGAATTATTCAGAAAGCAACACTGAAAATGAAAATACAAGTGAAACAAAAAAAAAAACCAAACCTGAAAGGATTGAATGCAATTTGCGGAGAAAAAAATAAAACCACAATGAAAATCAAAACTAAATTAAACAAAACTGAGAAAAAAAGATTTGGAGTTAATGAAGAAATGAGAAATAAAAAATATTTTTGACATTTACAGAAATTTAAATGTCATTTACTCAGACTCCTATTTGCTTACAATTCATACAGGGAACCTCTACATTGCAAATTAGTTATGGTTGGGTTTACTACATTAGACAATCTATTCCACAACATTTGTTTCAGGAGAAGCAGGTGGATGTTACAGCAAGGCTGATCAGGTACATTTTACCTCACATTTGTTCCAGCAGTGTTTAAAAATAAACACTGACGACTGAACAGATAGCCTTCTGTTACACTAACACTGCCTTGGACTGTACACTGACTGTTTTTTTATCCATATAAAATAAACAATGGATTCCTACAGGAAACATAGGAATATAGAAATCTGGTACCAAGACAAGGAGGTACAAAATAATATTGCTATGGATAATTGCACAGTAAGTTGGATACTCAGATAGGTGTGATCATTTTCCCTTCCCTTCCCTTCCCTTCCCTTCCCTTCCCTTCCCTTCCCTTCCCTTCCCTTCCCTTCCCTTCCCT
>JAWWEE010000021.1:17841732-17854584 GCA_035221455.1 Xenops minutus
AGGGATCCAGGGGCAGCCACAGCTTCTCTGCCCAACCTGTGCCAGGGCCTGCCCACCCTCCCAGGGAGGAATTCCTTCCCAGTATCCCATCCATCCCTGCCCTCTGGCAGTGGGAAGCCATTGCCATTGTCCTGTCCCTCCATCCCTTGTCCCCAGTCCCCCTCTAGCTCTCCTGGAGCCCCTTTAGGCTCTGGAAGGGGCTCTTAGGTCTCTCTGGAGCCTTCTTTTCTCCAGGTGAGCACCCCCAGCTCTCCCAGGCTGTCTTCATAGGAGAGGTGCTCCAGCCCTTGGAGCATCCTTGTGGACCCACTCCAACAGCTCTGTGCCTTTTGCTGGGAGCCCCAGAGCAGGACACAGTGCTCCAGGTGGGGTCCCACTGGCACCAGTTACACTGCTACTGACTGCTAACACTGAGAGCTCATGCTTGCCAGAATCAGACTTAGTCTCCTAAAGCCCTTGTTCCACCAAACTGTGATGTGTCATAATGGTTTATATTCCACTTGACATCCCTTCCCTAATGGAAAAGCTGTTAGAGATTGAAGTAAACAGTTTGGGATAGGGTGGATTATGTTTTTCTTCCAGTAATTACTCCCTGTGTTTCCCTGTGCTCCTGGTTGGGTGATCCATTAGGGGAGGCTGGGAGAGGCAGTGAGAACATTATGATTTGTTTGGGGCTCGTTCTGTGGAGCTTGATTTATATAAAATGTATAATCCAGAAACCCTGCTGCCCTCAGCTTGGCAAGCAGTCAGTCTTTGGGGAGGGAGGGAGTAGCTGAGCTCTTCCCACAGCTGCAAGTCGGGCACCAGTGACAGCAATACCTACTTAGATTCCTCCTGCAAAGGTGTCAGCTACAGGGTTAACTCATGTTAGTTTACAATGACTTTGTTTCTGAAGTGGCTCAAGTTCCTACAGCAGCAAGGGATGTTACTGGAAGGGACAGCAAAACTTTATCAGGACCTGGGGGGAAATGTGAGCTCGTAATTCTTAGTTTTGAGATAACATATTGGGATGTGGCTCTGCTGTGTGGGTGTTGTGCAACATCAAAGCCAGGGAATCAGGGCTTTCTGTGCTGAGATGTCAGTAGGTCAGTGATAGTACATTGCTCTTAATCTTTTAATCATGAGGTAGCCAAGAAAGAGAAGCTGATGTTTTCATGACTCAGAGTAGTGTCACCTTGTCAAGAGCATTAACTTGCAATACTGCCAGTCCTTTGAAAAGTTTTTATGTGCTAACAGAACTCTTCCTGTTCTGGACTCCAGCAACCATTACCTTGTAGCTGTGGCTGTGAGGGCTCAGCACACCTGGCAGGTTCAGACTGGGTGCAGAAAATGCAAAGCACATGATCAGGAGGATCAGTGAAAAATTTTGTTGGCTCTGGGTCATGTAGGAATTCTGCAGTTACTGCAGAGGAAGAATCCAGCTGGCCAGAATTGTGTCCCAAATCCATTCTTTTTATGGCTTTTAATTTGGTGGCAGGAACGGTGGAGACTTGTGACAGGAGCGTTTTTGGCTGAAAAAATTGAAATTCATTGTAACCCTTAGTGTTTGTGGAAATGTATCCTTTGAAATTCGAAGGACCCAGACCTTTGGACACGCTGCTTTCCTGCTGGCTCAGCTTGGCAGAGCCTCCCTGGCCTTGCTGTGGTCCTTCCCTTGGAGGTGTCAGCCTGGGGCCAGCACTCCCTGTTTCCAGGCAGGACCTCACAGTTCCCTCTCCTTCTCTTCCCAGGACATGCAGAAAGCCAGGTGTGTCCAGAAGCCACTGCTGATTCTTAGAATTCAAGCCTCGTTTGTCAGATTTTTCCAAAATGACTTTGATTTCCTCCCCCGTGGGCAGTTTTGCAATATCTGCCTTCCGTTTGCTGGAATTTCTGGTGAAATAAATTTTCTGTTCCCACTTGTGCAAATCCTGTCATAGATGAGGGAGGGAGTGACAACACTCTTGCTCTCAGAGCTGACTTAGCTGAGTTTTAAGCAGAGAAAAAAGTTAAAATAACGTGTTATTGCGTCCCATGCACAGCTTTGTTCGGGGCTGAGGAATGACTGGAGCAGGAGTGGCAGCACCAGAGGGGCCACAGGGAGTGGCACAGGATGTGCATGGGGCAGTGGGCAGGAGCTAACTCCATTCTTGGCACTGAAGCACAGTAATTGCACCTCAATATTGGCAAACTCTGGGACTGAAACGCATAAAAGTAGCATGAATTCCAGCTATTCTGAATTAATTATTTTGCAAGTGGTTTAACTCTACGAGCACTTTCTAAAGCCATAGTTTTGTAGAATATAGACAGATGGGGGTGAATGTGACCTGCTTTGAGGAAAGCAAGAAGCTGAGAGCTTTTATGAAAACTTTCACAGTTAGATGGACATTTCAGAGTTTCTAGACTCTTCAGTACTTTGGGCATTAGGAGTTCCAAGGGGTTTTTAGCACTTGAAGTAATTTTTTTTACCACGTTTAGAGTTTAATTTAGCTAAAGATATTGTATAGTCTTGTTTGTTTCAGGTTTTTACAGATGGAAAGAGGTGCAGGTACCAAACACATGTGCCTGACTGTAGAATTCAGACAGTGAACCCTTATGTTGAGTGCAGTTATTGCTGATTTGAACAGCAATTGCAAAGTGTCCCAAGATATGTGGAGGTAAAGAGAGTTTAATGCATAGGCTTGAATTGCTTTTTCTAAGTTATATACTGTTATCAATCCTTCATTATTACGTGTTCCAGAGGTTATAATTCTCCTTGTGACTGTTTCTTTCAGTGTTTCACTGGATATATTTTCAATTTTATTTTGGCAAATGACAGTTTACCAGTTTCTCCAAAGTGAAGTGCTGGAATATTAGAGCTGGTTAAGCATTTTGAAAAAGGGCAGAGTCTGATGGAAGTGAAAATTAATGTGAGTGTCCTGAACATACTTCACTAAAGCTTGTTTGGAAATATCTTTCAGCCTCTTTGTTGCTTTGGTTTGGGTTCATGTTTTCCTGTTGCTCTTGTTTAAAAGCCTTGCTGACTTCAGTTAGTTTGAGAACAGTTTTAAAAGCAATTCCACATCACTTTTCATTTCCACCTTTAAAACTGAAGTGTTTCGACATCTCTACTACAGAAGTAATATAGACATTTTAACCCAGGGAAAACCAGAGATGATAAATCTGTGAAGAGCCTTCATAAAACAGGCAGTTTCTGTAGAACTCTCCAAAATTCATTCACCTCTGTGGTGTGGAACATCTCTGTATGCAGCAGGCAGGTCTGCAGTTCCATGGATATTTGTAGCTTCTGAATATCTTATAAAAAACCCAATAATTATTATTATAATAAGGCCTTTTCCCTTTGGAGTATGTGATACTTCCTATATGATCTGATGCCCTGCATCACTGGAACAGTTGTACTCCTATAGAAAAATGGCTTTTTGTTGAGCTAACACTTTGAAATTCAGTGATACTTCAAGGTGTGCCTGACCTGTATCAGCCTCAGCCCCTCTGCCCTGGTACTTTATGTACATCTCAAGGAACCTTCAGGTGAAGGGAGCGTTGGATGCTGTTGCCTTTTAAAAATAGTATTATTAAAGCTTTCCTTTCTCTTCAGAAGTATTTAACTTTTCTGCTTTACTATTTGCAGACCACATTGGCTTAAACCCAAACCAAACAAAAACAAACCCAATGAAGCAAACCCACTGCTTTTTATGGCAAAATAACCTTCAGCAGAGGTTCAAACAGGAATTTGTTGTTCTTGCTGAGGGAGGCTGGATGCAATTCTGGTCTTCTGAAGGAGTCATTGGATGAAAGAAAAACCCCAGTTTTATTTCCACAGTACTTTTGTGCTGTCCTAAACCCCTGAACATCACTGAACATTTAGAGCCCTGTGCATAAGTTGAAGACAAACCCTGGGTTCCATATGGGAGGTGTCCTCCTGGCACAATCCACACTGAAAAGTCCTTGGACAGCCCAATTGCTGGGTGTCTGTGCAGGCCGAGCTGGTTATTGCTCTGTGCTGACAGCAGTTTGGTAGCTGATTTTTTGGCTGCTGAGACATGTGGCTTACATTTCTGTGCTGTTGTATTTGACTTTTGAAGTCATTTATCTCAAGTGTCACACGGCTCTAGAGGGGCTGGGGCTGCTTGGGATCAGTGCTGCCCAAAAGAAGTCAGTTAGCTCAGATAAACCTTCAATTCCATGGCTTGGAGGAGACAGGCAACAGCAGTTTTATTTTGCCTGGAGGATGCTCTGAGGTAGCAGTCCATGTCAGAGATGAAGGCAAGGCTTTTCCCAGGCACTGGGGGAAATACAAAGACTGCAAGTTCCCAGCCCCTACTCCTTTGCTGGGCCTGTCCTGCTCTGAAGATGTCTCTGCACAACCATTTATTCCTGGCATTCTCTCTCCCAGACATTGCCATGATGATGGTCCATGTGAATGGCCAAGGTCACCTGTCCATTTGGGCAGCCTAAATGATACATAAGCAAATGTGAACCAAAGAGGGGAAACCACCAAATCTCTCTAACAGTATCTCCTCACTCCTGCTGTTGTATCAATGCACTGTTTCCTCAAAACACTGCCATTTTTATTTGGCCTGGAACTAAGTTTAATATTTTCCCTCTCCTGGTGGGGAGTGGGATGTTCTGTGTCAGGAATGCCATGGCAGTGCCATTTCATTTTCCTAGCAGTTGTGTGACCTGGTGGCCAAGGTGTTCTTGTGACATTTATCATCAACAAGAATTCACATGTGCTTTAGGCCACTCTTTCTTTTTTGTTTTTTTTTTTTCCCCCCTTGAGTAAAGTGAGGTGTTTTTTTCTTCTTCACTACATTTTCCATGAGTTTTGGAAGAGAGGAAACATCAGTGTTTGACAAACAGCATTGTTGCCTTTTCAGTGGGATGCACTGGTTGAAAAATACGACAGAAGTTATGGCAGTGAGTTCTCCTCTTATTCATGGCTGAGAAGCTGTTCTACAGATCATGCCTGTTGATGTGGAGGATCACATAAGGCCTTTGTGATGTTCAGAACAGCACATCTTCATCCAGCACATGAGCTATTTCTTCCTGCTGTGGAATTATTTTGGCTGCAGTGCAGCTGATCAAACTTTTCTTCTTCTGTCAAACTTGGAAGAGAAAAGGTTCTGGCAGTGATAGGGCCCTACAGTCCAGGAATGATGGTGCTGGAGTAACAGAAGGGTGATTTTCCAAGTCTTCATTTTGGCCTTTATCACCAGAAAAGTGTGAAGCAAAGAATTTTCTTTCCACCCACCAAGTGTTGCCTCCTGGCAGTGCAGAGTTTGTCAGCAGAGAAAAGGAGTGTTCCTGCACTCCTCCTGAGCCAGGGCTGGCATGTCAAGGAATGCCAATAACGTGGCACTTGTGGCATGGCCTTAGAAAGCCACCACAGGGTGGTAGTGGTGGAGTCTTCCCCAGCAGATGTTTCTGGATATATGCATGCATTTTTATGTTATAATGAATCTATTCCTTAAAGTCAGAGAAATAAAAGTAGTCATCCCGTTGGTAAGTTAAAAATAAGCTTTTAAACTGCTTTCTTTTTGGTGTTCCTGTTAAAATTTTTTGTTGGCTGTAAGGTGGGTTAATCAATTCATGTGTTCTAGAAAGCAGGGTTTCTAATTAGTCACTAAAATCAGGATGTTTTGTTTTTAATTTTCAAATTCCTCTAAGGCAATTAATGGGCTTCAGGAAAAAACATGCATTATTTCCTCAACCGTGTATTTCTTGAGATCATTTGTGTTCTCTCACTGTAGATTTTGTTCTACCCAGGACTGGTTAGAGACTGGGTAATACCAGTCATTGGATAATGAGGCCAATCCCAGTGCCTTTGGTTAATTTTTCAATAGTATAGGCATTTATGATTTGAATCTCCTATATCTCTGCCCTCTGAGTGTGCAGTTTCTCACTCCTGTCCTTTCTCTATTCCACTACACCCTTTCTTCTTTCTTCTTCTCTCCTTTCTCTTTAGTAGGACTTTGCCAGAGCATCAGCAGAGCTCCAGAAGATTCAGCTTGGTGGGGTTGAAGTTACAGGCCAAATGTATGAATCAGACACTTCAAAGCCTGAAAGCCCTGCCCCAGGGTGATGCCTGGAGTATCTGTGTACATCACAGCTGCTCCATAATGCCCACATTGCAGCTCATTTTATCTCAGGTTTGATGCCAAAGTAGCAAAGAGAAATGTTGTTCCTGCTCCTCTCCCCTTTCCTTCTCTTCTCCCTTCCCTGGAAGCTGTGACCAAAAGGAAGATGTTACCCAGGAGGCTGTACCTGCAGCCTGTCTCTATTATTAGACAATAATTCTGATGAAGTTAGAGCTTTGGGTCATTTCCATGCATTAAATATATTTAAAAGCGTATGGTTAATTTGTATAATTAATACTTATAGGAAGCTCTCCTTGTGTTGAATGTTAATGGAGGTGCATTTGCAGCTGCTGAGGGAGGTGAGAACTGGGCCTTGCTTTGGTATGGGGACCAAAATCCTCCAGCAAACGCCTTGGACTTCCATGTGTGCCAACACTGAAACCTTGCAGGCAAAATGCACTTCTAAGCCAGCAAAAGCTGTATTTCTAGGGCTTGTAGAGGAGCTGGGTGCTGCATATTGCTAAGTGTTGTAGAGAAAATTGTCACTGATACTGGAGTGAAAGCTTTGCTGCTAAACCCCTCAAAAAATGGTGCTGGTCCAAAACGTTGCCTGAATTAGCTGAAGGCTTTGAGCAGTATTTAAAGTTCTCTTGTCTGTGGTAGGACCTAAGGTGGCAAACTGTTGGGTTAAATTGTCATTGTATAGTACACTCCTAATGAGGGAGGTGTAGAAGGTGATTTTAGTGATTTTAAAAAAAAATATTTTTTTTCTTTATTAGATTAGTCAAAAAGTGTCTCTCACCAAGCACATTTTTGGTATAACCTCTCCAGTAATTGATGTGTCCTCAGTTAGTGAGTAGGTAACACGGCCAACCAGTTCCAATGCCAGCAGAATTTTAAAATGCTGTTAAATGGCATTAGATCAAAATATTTACCCTCTTTTCTCTGGAATATTTTATGAAATAAATAATAAACTGTAAGTACTGAGTGTATGACAGCAGTGGGCAAAGCAGGAAGCTTTCCTTTGCATATAAAATGTTGTTTTCTGATCTGCTAATGTCCTTCAGAGGTCTTTGATAACAAAGCTCCTTAGTGAGACATGAAAGAATGTAAAGCAGACTAAAGTAGAAAAAAGAGTTGTTTTTTGTTGGTAAAACAGAGGTATGTTGTATTTGTAAAATAGAGGATTATACCCTCCATCAAGCGTTCTCTGCCCTGCCTTTCATGTTTCAGTAAGGACATCATTGACCTACATTATACAAAGTTGTGGCAGCTGACACAGGAGGGGCTGAAGGTCATGGGGAGACCTCACTCCTTTTGTGTGACAAACCAGTCTCAGGAGAGTTCCCCCGGGGCTGGGAGATACTACAGTGTGTTTCCTGGTGGGTGCTGTTCCTTGCTGTATTCTGGTTCATGCTCACAGGGAGCCCGAGTCCCTAAACCAGGATTTTGGGGGATCAGAAAGCTCCAAATCGGCTCACCTGGCTCAGGTTGTGTGCATGGTGCAGTGAGACTCCAGTTCCCTTTGGATCTGGCCTCCAGCTCTCCTTCTCCTGCCTTTAGTGGCTTTTCCCTTGGACAGCTGGAGGCTTGGAGAGTTAGAAGGAGAAGGTTTAACTTGCTGAGGAGATATTACAGATACATGGCCTTAATTGTAGGTGCTATTATGAGAGTGAGGCTGAAGTGTGATGAATTAGGTAATTCCCTCTCACATGAGAAGAAGAATGAATTCTTAATATCTGGGGATTGGAAGGCAACCTTATTTCACAGGCAGAGGAAAACTGTCTCCTGAAAAGGCCTTGTCAGAGCCCCTGGCTTGTCAAGCTGTTTTCTGGAGGTGGGAAGCAGGTGAGAATCTGATTGAGAAGGTTTTTATGAACTTAACCATATCTGAGGAAGTGGAGTCCTGGCATTCCATCTTCCTCTTGACTCTAGTTCTCTGACCTCAACTTACTTTTAAAGACAAGTCATTATTGATCCACCAGAATCCTCCTTAGAAATTATTTCATGTCCTTCTAATAAGGACCTTCTCACAAGTAGGTTATTTTGCAGTGATTTATAAAGCAAAGAGCTGTTACCACCTTTGTAAATGTCGGTGTGTGTTGTTGTTGGAAGGGGCCCTGGGAGGTAATACAGATGTGCTAGAACAGCTGGAGGGGACAAGACAGAAAAAGCTTTAAAACATGATTGGGGGCCTTGGTTTTGTATTGAAGGAACAAAGAAGCCTTTTCTTTGTCCATTTTTTGGGAGAATGTCAGGTAAGAGGCAGGAAAAATCTTCTGCAGTTCTCTTTTTGCCCTCTGGCTCTCTGTTCCAGCCCTTCCAACCTTCATGTTTATTTTTATCCCTATCTGGGACTCCCTGTGCAAAGCTTTGCAGAGTAAATCTGGTGTGTTCTGCCTGCTGGGGCCTCGCTCTTGTATTCCTTCTTTGGAAAGCCCTGTAGCCTCTGTAGGAAATGCATCTTCTTTGTCTTGGGCATGGTTTGTACATTTTTAGGTGCTGACACAGTATAATTAAAATTGAAGAAAGCAAGGAAGGCATTTAGAAACACTAATTACTGCTATGTCAGTAACAGAATTAGTGGGAAGTGAGTATGAAAAGCTAAATCGTCCTTCTGTGAACAGCTTTAGTAGATGTCTCTGCCTATGGGCTTAAAATGTTCTCTTTGAGCTGCAGGACCACAGATGTACCTGGAGCTGCCACTAATGATAAAAATTCTCTTAATCTCACAGAGGGAATTAGCTGACCTTTCCTTTGCATATTAAATACTCATGAATTAATTGATCATGCATTGATATGCTGGTGCTTATCACCCGAGTCCAGCGTGGGTGGTTTCATCCTAAGAGGTGGTGGGCCATGGAAGCATCTGGGAAGGTCTGCTCTGGGCTAGCAGCAAAAGAGCCCTTCAGCTCTGCTGAATATGCATGAGCCTCCCTTGCTTTTTAGCCTTAAGCCTGCAGGGCTGTTTGAACATTTTGGCAGAACTTGGTTTTCCAGCATCAAAGGAACAGGAGCCAAAGCTTAGCTCTGCTCTGGATGTTGGTGCTGCAGTTTTGCAGAGGAAGACAAGCAACACTCACTTTGCTTTCTGGGTCTATAAACCCCTGTCATTTCAGAACAAGTTCATGGGCAAGTAGTGCAGGAAGGGAAGGGAAGGGTTTTTGCCTGTTCTTGTTGGTTGGCTGCTTGGGGGTTTTTAATGGAAGTTGTTAGGTGTTGTCTGCTGGGTTTCCTTTCTTATTTGTCATTGTTGTTCAGTGTTTCAGCTGAGCTGGTTCCATCTCTGTCAGGTGTGTTATGGTAATTCTCTGAAGGTGATTACAGTGCCCTGGTCATTCAGCTGTGGCAATCAAATTTCACGACTTAAAAATTGCTATTTAGATTTCAAAAAAGCTTTGAGACTGCCCCCCTCCTTGAAGGCTGGCAGTCCCACACAAGTGCAGGTCAGACTTGGGAGGGGTCCCAGATTGCTGCATTGCTGCTTTCTCTCTCCTCCTGCTGCAGCCTGGGGCTCTTTTCTATGGTTTTATTTCATTGGTGCAGGTAGACTGGTGTGGTTCACAGGAGCCCAGTGTTCCAGCAGCACTAAGGACTACTGTTTAAATGTCCATTTAGGTTTAAAAAAGTTTTCTAAAGCCATAACATGCTCTACAAAAGGTATGTACTTTAATTTTGAAGTCTCTAGAAGCCCTGAGTGCCACAACCCTCCCACAGCAGAGTGAGTCAAGCACGTGTGCCTTGGGAGCAGCTCAGCAAACAGGTTAGAGAAACAAGTGTCACTGTGTGCAAACACCTTCCAGCCCAGATTCTCACTGTGGGAAAGGGAACTGGGCACTGGAGAGGTTTGAGACCCTGGGAAATACCTGATCAGCATAATGAAATCTGGGGAGCTGTGGATTGTTTTGCCTCTTGGAACCAGAGTTGACATGAGCTTTGTGTGCTCTGAATGATGCAAAGAGAAATACTGGGTTCTGACCCTGCAATGAGTTTTGCACAGGCTCATTACCATTTAGACAGATGGCATATATTAGACTTTCCATTTCTTGTTTCATTGTAGTAATAAGTGGTAACTTTTTTTAATAGTTTATGTTCATGAAACATTATAATTTTATTACACTTCAGTGAGATTTGCAAGCTGTCACTGAAGTGAAAACAAAAAAAATGCAAGTTGTTGTAAAGCTGAAAGAAGATTTTAACGATACTCAGTTTGGATTATCTAAGATAATGTTCAATTTTGCCATTTCCCTTTCTCTGCTCAGCAGCTTTTCCCAGGAGCTTGTCCTATTCCTTTTTCTCAGGGCTGTGTGTGAGCCACGCAGGCTTTGTGTGTGTTCCTGTGTGTGAGGGCAGGGATACATGGAAATGTTGGTATTCCAGAGGGAATTCTACCCTCAGCCATGGCCCTGAGATTTCAGGTAGTCTCTTCTTTTCTTTACCTTCTCTGTCACTCCCTAATCCATTCCTCTTGTGCACTTCTTGTATGTGCTGGTTGTGTGGCAGGGAGATGTCAGGGCTGATTGCTTCATTGTGGGGCCAAGCCCTTGGGGTTCTCCTCTGGAGCTCCCCCCTGGCACATCACCTCCCCTTTGTTCTCTGCCTTTGATTGAAAGCCCTCTGCTGTGCAGTAAAGGGGTGGCAGGAACAATAACTCCAGTGAATCAGTTCATAAAGCCGGAGGGTATTGATCTGTGTCCTGTGGAATTAGAAATTACTGGCTTGGAGAACACTTTGCTGCTCTGACAAGCACCTGCTTTGTCTTCACATGCAGGGTTTGAGTTTTTAATGTCTTAGCATGATAAATGCCAGCTGCTCTGTGCAAGTGCCTGACAGGAGGGGGGTGGTCCCTTCTCCAAGGAAGGAGTGAGAGAACAAGAGTAAATGGCCTCAAGTTGCACCAGGGGGAGGTGTATATTGGATATTAGGAACAATTTCTTCACTGAAAGGGCAGTCAAGCATTGGAACAGACAGTCAGGGAAGTGGAGGAATCACCATCCCTGGGAATGTTCAAACCACGTGGGGATGTGGCACTTGGGCACGTGGGTTAGTGATGAACATGGCAGTGCTGGGTTTATGGGTGGACTCAACCATCTTAAAGGTCTTTTCCAGCTTCAGCAATTCCCTGATTTCTGTTAGCTTCTTATCCCAAGCCTGCATATGTAGAAAAGTCAGACTGTTCATTTTTCTCCTCTGAGGGGAGCAGTTCCTGTCAAACAGAGGGTGTTGAGGAAGGTGCTTCCCACAGATGTGCTTTGCTGCCATCCCACCAAGAGCTTTCCCATCCTGTTCATCTGGCCTAGCTCGAGTTATGCTGGGGGTAAAACCATGGTGTGTTGGGTTTTCTATCTTTTATATATTGAGTTAAAAATGCAACATATTGTAACAAAGGAGAAAAAGCATCTTCAAGTGCTACAGAAAAGCTCTCTGAGAAGGAAACATTATTACATTGCACAAATTTGGTACATGGACTGTAATGGAGCAATTTTTGTTTAAAAAGAAAGGAAAAAAAGGAGTTCTGAGGGCAAATGTCTGCTTCATACAGAGTATTCCTTAGCAATGGGATCCTGGTTATGGGATATTCCAATAAAATATAGATTTCCCACATGGCAGTAGTGGGTTTGGATCACTTTGGAAATCCCCATAAGCTTTTTATTTTGTTAGTTTATGGGGAACAAGGGCAAGTAAAAGAAAAGGTGGAGATCAAGGCCCCTGTAAAGCTTGGTACTGATTTGAGGTGCTCATTCTGAAACAGTTTAAATTGGACTAAGTTAAAACCCCAGCCAACCACCCTGGCTCATCCAACGCTGGCCATTCTGTGCTCAGGGAATCAGCTCGGGCTCAGGCAGCGAGACTGGAGTGGAGGAAGAGCAAATGTCCACTGTTTGGCTAAATATATCAATACAGAAAGTAGGAGTAGAGAGATTTGACTGCAAATTAATGCCCCCTTGATTTGAAATGTGGAATATTCTGTTATGTATGACTCTAGTGGGAAGTTTTATGTGTTCTTTTGGCCTTTGGAAATAGGACTATTAAAGAAATATGTCTTTCTGTCAGAATACCTGGGTGCTTGTTAACCATTTGCCTCCATAAACTCACAGTGCAGATTTATCTGGAGACAAGGGCCATCTGTCCTCAGCAGAAAATAATCAAACTGGCATGCAGGAATGTTTTGAGTGTGATGGTTGAATGGACAATGATTAGCTTGGTCCCCTGGGGATGGACAACTTTATGGCTTTTTTTGTGCTGGAAATAAATCCAGGCTTTTTCATAAGTATATATTTAGTGTGCCACTATAAATGTATCAAATAGTAAATATAATGTGCTATTCATATGAGAAATATTCGGGGGAATGTGTTTCTTGGAGTCTTTGGCACTTAACACAATTTAGGAGGTACTGTTTGGAGGTAGGCTGTTACTGTGGAGAGAAAATGTCATTATAAAAGTCTGCTAGGATTGAAAATATTACAGAATTTGTTGCTTTTTGCCATGGCAATTTGTATTTATGGCTTTCTCTTAAACAGCTTGAGCAGTTCTGTGCTTTTCTGTTTGTGGTGGGGTGGTTTTTGTTTGTTCAAACACAGAAGGCTTTGGGGTGACCTCATTGTGGTTTTCCAGTACCTGGAGGGAGCCCCCAAGAAAGATGGAGAGGGACTGTTTGCAAGATCCTGGAGTGACAGGACAGGGGGAATGGCTTCAAACTGAAGGAGAGGAGGTGTAGATTGGATATTGGGAAGGAATTCCTCCCTGGGAGGGTGGGCAGGCCCTGGCACAGGGTGCCCAGAGAAGCTGTGGCTGC
>JAWWEE010000021.1:17856287-17894575 GCA_035221455.1 Xenops minutus
GGGTGGGCAGGCCCTGGCACAGGGTGCCCAGAGAAGCTGTGGCTGCCCCTGGATCCCTGGGAATGTCCAAGGCCAGGCTGGACAGGGCTTGGAGCAGCCTGGGCTGGTGGAAGGTGTCCCTGCCCATGGCAGGGGGATGGAACAGCATAATCTTCAAGGCCCCTTCCACCCCAAACCATTGTGTGATTCTATGAAGCTGTTCCTTTGAACTTATTATCTCCTTTTTGTTGGAAGATGCTTTTTATTTTTGAAGACAGACTCTTGCCAAAGCTCAGCTGACAAAGTTGAGTCTATCCAGTTCCTAAGAAGAAAATTGGATGGTAATGGGAGAGAAATTATAAAATTAAGATCCAGACCAGGCAAAAAACTGTTGCTGTGGTGCCTTCAGTTCAGCTGCTGAAGGGCTTGGGCACAGCTCATGGCCCACAACCTAATGCTGAATCTTTTCTCTTTTCCCCCAGCTATTCTGGCTGAGGACACACCACGGTTGTTAAAGATTGTGTTTGTTTGGCCTGGCTGTGGAATCAGAATTCACCAGCTGCTCTTGGGCAGCTTTCATTTTGTGAAACTGGTCATAGCTAAGGATCAGGAACTGAGATGTTTCCCAGTTGCCACACCCAAATTGCAATGGAGGTACAGAAAAAGAACTGATTTCTGATGGGAGTAAAGAAAGGCTTGGCATTGCTTTTGAGTTTTTTAGTTGCAGCTTGTTAGTGGTGTGAGAGCTACTTGTTGCTTGGCAAAGATGCTATCCAGGGTCTTTTTTGTAGCCCTATTAGAAGCTGGAGAAGTGGCTTTTCTGGGGCCATAGTAGGTGTCTGAGGAGTCTTCTTCAGTTCAAGCAGTAAATTAAGCCAGACTGCAAAAGAAAACATTGCTTATGTTTGCACATTATATCTCAGAGAAGTACCTGTGAGCAGAGGTTTTTTCATGGCTCATTAACTGAAGGAATGGGGACAGCAATGGGTAAAGGCCTGCAGTTGTTGTCTGGAGGGGTCCATATGAGCAAACCCGGAATAATAATGATGCCATTACTTATAAGTAATAGGTAATTCCTAGTCTTACCAACATAAGCAGTGCTTGTAGGGGTTCTGGTCTGTTTTAGAGATAACTCTTGGTTCCAGTTTATTTTACTTCCTGCAAGCCCAATTCATTTCCCCCTTTGCAAACAATTACTGAAAAGTGGCTCCTGTTTTGGCAGCTTTTCTTTGTTGTCTCATTTCTCCATGTTGTCAAAACTAACAATCAGGATCTCGGTTTCTTTCCAGCTTCATTAGTTTGGCACGTGGCTACTCACTGGGTCAAGTTGAATATTTGGCATGAACTAGAATTTGCAGTAATCTTGAAGCACTTTGATCATGTGGGAAACTTCTGTGAGCATCCTGTGCATACCTTTGTAAGAGTCTCAGGCACTTGGCCGTAGTTGTGTATGTTGAAGGCACTGAGGATCTAGAGGTTGGTGGTCTCAAAAATCTCACAAAAATTTAATATGCCACATTAAATTAATTACATCACATCTCGCAATTTAATGTATCTCCATTTATTCTGTGACTGACATGTTTTACAAAAATTAGCAATTCATGGTCTCTGAAACCTTTGAGTAGCATTTTTTGCATGTTATTTGCATTTAACATGTCTGATCTCTGGTACAACTGGAATATTGCATTTTCTTTAGTTGATGGCAGTGGTTTTATTCCCTTGGGTCCCTCTTCCATCGTCTTTTGTCAACATGCACACTTGATCAGAACAGAAAGGCAGGTATATTACAGAGTTAGAACATTTAAAACAATCTAATTTTATGTCTGTATTTCCTCAAGTCCTTGTTCAAGTGCTTAGAAATAGCCTATGTGACTGTGTACTCTAAACTAGTGTTGTTTCCCCTGCACAGAAAGTCTGCTATACCAAAAATCTCTAATCCATAGTACGGATTTTTTTAAACCTAGAACTTTTACAGAGGTCAAAACCCTTAAAAAGCACTTTGAGAGAAAACTGAAGCTGCCAAGGGCATTCTGGGGGAGCTGAGGGGTCTCCACAGGGGGATCCTGCCAGTGGGACGAGCTGTGCCATCCCAGCAAGGCCTGGCCAGGAGGAGCCACTTTGTCAAGGCAGAGTTTTTCTGGCTCTGCGTGTGGGTGGCTTCCTGCTGGAGCCTGAAGAGCTGTCAGCAGGGCCTTTTGGTGACAATAGTGTGGGGGAAAGCTGTGCAGGAGAAGGCTTGAGAGCTCCGGAATGTTCAAAGATGCTTTTCCTTCGTGCTATGCTCAGAGACCACTGATGTGCCTGGAATAGAAGAGAGCTTGCAGTCTGGTTTGAAAGAGTATTTGGTGGTGTGCTCCAGGGAATTCTTGGGAGATCTTGCAGGGCAATAGTTTGAGGCAACTTCAAATCCTGGTAACAAAACAATATTGGTCTCAATACCTCTGTTAAGAATTCTTTCAAGAGTCCATCCACAGATGGTAGAGGGAATAGTTTAGGAAGGGAGTTACCTGTCAGTCACAAGGAATTCTTGATTTCTATGGACAGCAGTTTAGTTGGTGCAAATCCTCTGTTTCTTCCAACTATATTTTTTTAATCTTTGCAAGAGTGGGACTCCAAGTGGCAAGACATCTTGTGTTTGTAGCCTGTGTAACTAATAACAATTTGTAATGAATAATAATTGTGTGTGGTTACTATAAGTGATTGGAAAAGCAGTTATCACAGCTACACCGAGCTCATTTGGAGAAAATGTTGGAAAGTATCTTTGCATAAATCACCTTTCCTGGAAGTGCTGTCCCCATGCTTTGCTGGCGCTGTGGAAGACCTTAACAGAGAAAATAAATTGGTAAAACTGAGTCAGAAAAGCAGTTTAACCACAGCTGTGTGAACAGGGAGGTGTAAATCCTCTCTCAAATCCCAACTGTCTGGGTGCACCTAAGGAATGCCAGTCGTGTCACTTGGCTTTTATAGCTCTTTGCTGTGAGCAGACACTTAGCTAAGCTGCAGGTTATCCCTTGGCAGGCCCAGCCTATGGGTATGACCTTTACAGCACAGGATGCATGCTCAGCTAGCCACCAAAATGACATGAGAACAGAAGGGGAGAGCCTTTTCCCTTCCTAGGCCTGTCTTCAAGTGTATGCATGATTTTCTCTAGTGGGTTAGAGAAATTTATTCTCTTGAATGAAGTTGCTTTCCTGTGTTCATCAACTGAGAATATTCCCAGTGATATTCAGGTAATGGAGAAGCAAAAGGAAGCCCAAAAAAAGAAAATTCCTGTTCTTTAATACTTGAAAAATATGCTGCATGATCCGAACTCCCTCATGGCACGGGCTGTGCAGGCAGAATCAGGGGTGGCCTTGCACTGCTGCTCTAACAGCAAGGAGAGCAAGGGGTTTAGACCTAGTTCTTTGCATTGCTACAGAGGTTACCATTCCTATGGGCACTTTGGGTTTAAGGTTGATTCATCTTGCAGAGGTTTTGAAATCTGGCCAAGTTCGGCATTTAAGCACACACTGAACTCTTGGGTGGAACTCAGTGCAGTCCTTTACACCAGGAGAAGACTGCAGGAATTTTCCTGCCTGTGTGCATGGAGCAGTCTGGCAGCATTCCTCTGGTGCAGTGTCATAAATGGAGGTACAATAAATGTAGCTAACAAATCCTCAATGCATATCTTTTGCCTTGGGAGGGGACAAGAGACTGATGTATTGCTAAGGAAATCTTGGAAGCTTCTGAAGAAATGTGCTTTAGTCAGCATCATTTGGGGAGGGTAACTCCTTTCCCCCTTGTATTAATTCTCTCTTAAATGTGGGTTTTAATGAAAAACTTTGAAAAATGCTTTTGGCTTTTTTTTTTTCCTTTTCCCTTCAGTCGGTCATTTATATTCTGCACAGACTAGAATAGCACTGTGGGGGGAGCACTTAAATAGGGAGAAGATATTTGTCATCTGTCACACTCTGAAATTAAACTTTTGATATCGAGTTATTGCCTTAGAAATAACTTCAAAAAATGTACATGCGGAGAAAAGCACATGGTGGGGGAAGCTGTTGAACTAGTTATTGCATAACACAGTGTTAAATCCTCTGTCACTGAACAGAGTCTTTAAAAATATGGCTTCATGAAAAAATTAAAAATTACATTCATACAATACCAATTTCTACAATTCCTTGACCACTTACTTGGATTTTTTTTTCTTTTAACAAAATCCCAGAGAGCAGGCTGAGATTCCCAGAACTGCTGCAGAGATTTCTAATGAGGAATTGATACCCAGTTTTGTTAGGTGCCCTGAAAGTTCTTCTAGGACATTTGCACATAATAGGAAATTAGAAAGGAGAGAATGGGATTGTGTTTATTCGACATTTAGGGAAGCACAGCTCAAAAGTACCAATAGTGAGTTGTTCAGAAAGAAAATGGGGAGAAATACCTGCTTTTTGATAATGCCTGCAGTGGGAAGAGGATTTGGACCTTGGCATGGCACTTGTGTTTTGTGGAAAGATTTGGGAGGATTATAAATGAGATGAAACAAAGGAGCAGCTTGTCCACAGGGCTGTGCTAATGGAGCTGTTCCTCACTGATGAGTTAAACACCACGAGGGAGAACGATGGACTCCTCTTCCCCACACCCAGTTTTACTTCCAAATGCTTGCTAAAGGGAAATACCTATTGAGTGGCTCTGCTTGTTAAACCTGTCATTTGTTAAGTGAGCCACTTGCATTTTTTGCAGGACCAGGTTGTTTGCTCTGTGCTGTTCCTGTGCCCCGTGCCAGGCTGTGCCATGGTGCCCAAGGCTCCGAGGCACTGCCATGTGCTAACAGGGCACAGCAAACCCTTGGACTCTGCAGGGAGGTGCCTTTTGTCTGGCTGTCTTCTTTGGAACTGTCGTAGCCTATGGTCATGTCATTTCTTCCCCCAAAATGTTACAGATTCTATTTTCTCCTCCTTCTGGCATGCAGTTGGACTCGATGATCCTTGTGGGTCCCTTCCAACTCAGCATGTTCTGGGATGCTGTCACAGCTTGGAGCAGGTTTGTCGCAGCACGATGAGCCATGTGGTGTGGCTGTGCCCACGCTGGCACAGGAGCAGAGGTGACAGCGGAGCTGCTGCCATGTGGGTGCTCCATCTGATTCCCTTTCCCTGCTGGCCATGCCAGGGCTGGATCCTGGGCTCTTTCCTGGCCCAGTGCCACCTTGGCACATGGGCAGGGCTGCCAGCACCCAGGAGGCCTCACGTGCCTAAGAAATAGGGGATTGGGAGCTGGGAATGCTGGAATAGCAGCATTTTGGTAATCCCTGGCTTGTGCTTTTGGAAATAAGAAAATATATGGGTTTTTTCCCCCCTAATAACTCCCCTCATTTTTCAAACATGATTTACCTTTTTTCAGCTTTCATAAGAGTTGAATTTGATTTCTTTTGCAAGCAGTTTTTATAGGGTGTTGATTGTACAGCCTTAAACTGTCTAGAAGTATTATTGGATCACTGAACTGATGCCTGGGAGAAAACATTTGTGTATTTACATTGAATACAGCTGTAAAGCTCTGTAATATAATAAAATTTTTATTATCTGAGGATTATTCTAGGCCAGATAATCTTCTAGAATCAGCAAGCCAAATTAATAAAGGAATTGGTAATAACTGTAGTTTATCAAGTGCTGGCAAATAGAAACAGTGAAGGAGTTTGCAAATAAGCTGGGTCATAATTGTTTCATTTTCTTTGATATTAGCTGTTTTCTGCTACAAATCCAGCTTCATTTGTTAGAAATATAATTGAATATTTTGAAAATATATGTCTAATATGACTGAAGCAAAGATATTACTGTGCCTTTTGAGCTACTAAATGTTTTTATAACCAAAACAATCTCAGAAGAACAAAATTCTGATCTCCTGGGATATGAACAAATGAAGGTCGGACATCACCTTGAGTCCTTTGAAATATATGGCTTTGATTCCAGCAGTTAGAATCTTAAATCCCTGTTTCATTATTTATTTTAAAACTGAATACCCATGGGGAACAAAGATGTTTACTACTTGAACGAGCCTTACATGATTTTTCCCCCCTCTTTTAAATCTGCAATAGATAGGCTTTGAATAAAATGCATGATACAGAACGATGTCTGAAACCACTAGCCATACAGATCTGGTATAAGTCAACATATAAATCACACTGTACTGAAAGGAATGTTAACATCAGAATCACTGGATCCATTGTATGATTTGGGTAAAGTTGTTAATTCATGTTTTTTAACGTATAGAATAGTCACTGGATGAAATACTGGCATATAGAAATATACTGAGGGTCAAAGTCAGAATTAGTTTCTTACGTGTTGAATGACTTTTTGTCATTCTAACTCTGCATGTTGAAAATAAAGTAAAGGTAAAGAAGTCCAGAAAAAGGAGAAGAAACCTCCAACAAAAACCCCCAAGCCAAAACCCAACCCCAAGCTTTTTTCCCCCCTTCCACAAGGGGGAAAAATAACATTTTGTAGTTTCTTTCCTGTTGTCCTCCCTGGTTGTCAAATATTGTGATTCCATTTCTCCACCAGGTCAGTTGCAGATGGTAGTTCATTATGGGCTTTTTGCTGATGTCTTGAGCTCAGATTGTGTGTCTTATCTGCTAGAGTTTCCATTCCAGAAAAACAGCATGTGGTGCTGTCTGCTCCAGAGTTTCATTCATTCCATGTCCAAGCCTTGGTAAAGTCTGTCCTCGGCTGCAAGAGCTGAGTGGAGTGGGGTTTTGAGGTCTCTCCCACTACACAAGATGCATGTACAGGCCAGCAGGACACCTTTCCTCCCTGAAACATCCTAACACAGCTTTTATTGATCCCTGCCTCCCCCAAAGCTTTGCCACCCTTTATGTAAACATGGCTGTTATGCTTGACTCAAAATCTACATCCATGATAACCTCAATAAATTCAATTTCCTTTGTTTATCTTGAGAGATGTTACTGCGTAGAGGCAGCATTCAAGGACATTCAGACAAAGTAGAAGGAGCTCCAGTGGTGCTGTAGTGAACATGTTACTGGATTTTATTTTAAATTGAAAAATACAAAGCGACTTAATACCGTAGCTTGGCCAGGTCTAATTTTGGCTTTGTTCGGTGTCATGCCAAATACCGATGTTATCTTTATAATTTTGTTAAATTTCAGTTCTTACGGTGACCGTTCTCTCTATTTATATAAATGTGTTGATGGAAAGCATAATTTTCAGCTTGATCCTCATGGATTTGTACATTGAGATAAAAATCTCTCACTCTAGCCTTTCAGATTCCTTTTAAGCCATGTTTTGTGAGCTACAAAGAATCACAGAATGGTTTGGGTTGGAAGGGACCTTGAAGATCATCTGGTTCCAACCCCCTGCCATGGGTAGGGACACCTTTGTCCAGTGGCTGAAAAGGAGTAAATGAAATAAAAGAAATAGTGGAAAATCTTAACTATCCAACTGCAAGGGTGCACATACTGAATAGTGGAAAATACTTCAAGTGGAAAAGCTCTTTTTAGGTGCTGGAATAATTGTATGTTGCTTGAAGTACACGCCTAGAACAGTTTAAACAGTGATTAGAGAGTGTTGCCAGATTTTATCACTGCAGTCATGCATATAGATCAGTGATCCCCGTGCAGCCCTGCAAAACGTGTGAATGAGGTGCTCTTGCTAAAAATAAACCTATTGAGTGCTGTTCCTAATTGCCACGGAGCGCTGGGTAAATGATAATGATTTTAGCAGTACAAAGTTGACTCAGAAAATTTAACTGCAGCATTACACGTGAGTCTTTGAGATGATAAAATATTTGCAGGCTTTCTTGGCTTGCTTGAGTGTTTGGTGGTTAAAAAATAAAGCAAACAAGGAAGAACCCATCAAAGACCAAACAGCTCTGTATGGGCAGGACAGCCAACTTGGGATGAAGGACAAGGACAGTGGCTGCACAAGCAGGGTCTTACAAGAAGGCACCATGCAATGTTTTAGAGATTTCACTTGGCCTCAGGAAATCCATCTCTGAGCAGCTACAACCAGTCTTTAATCATCCTCAGATTAGCTCATTAAACTTGGAGCCATCCTAGTTCTGTTCTTGCACCATTTCTAAGCAGTGGTGATGGGTTCTGGTTGTGTGGAAACACGTGGCAGGGTGTTGGAGCTCTTGGAGTAGACTTTGATTGTTCTGACTAAGCAGCCTAAAATATAAAGAGAAATATCTGTGAATTTGTTTT
Organism: Xenops minutus; assembly: GCA_035221455.1. Lineage (NCBI taxonomy): Eukaryota > Metazoa > Chordata > Aves > Passeriformes > Furnariidae > Xenops > Xenops minutus. Next base: position 17,864,455 of record JAWWEE010000021.1, read on the forward strand.
TAAAGAAAGTAAGAAGTTCTCAGAACTTTTGGCAACAGTTGAGCATCCCAAAGCTGATTGACAGAGAACCAGAAGAATCTTTTTTCCCCCTCCCACTTTTAGAAGACTCCTTTTAATACTTCATGGAGTTTCTCTCATGCCCTTGTACTCCAAACAGAATCTATTTTCTTTCTTGTAAGAAATTGGGTGTTGATGAAGAGTCTGGCATTGCCACCTCTGCAGTAATTCCAGATTTTTAGGATATTCAATAAATGGAAACTCACATCAGTTTCTCTATAGTTCCATCTTCAGTATGACTCCGGAAAGTGAAACATTTTCCTCATCAAAAACAGCCTTCAAAAAAAAATCAATAAACTACTTTTTTTTTTTCCTGTAGCAAATCCTTTGATTATCAATTTCTTTATGGTTATTCATACTTTCAGCCAACTGCAGCACATGTCTCACTTGCAGGCACGCTGAATTCCTGCCCCAGCAAGGGTTTGAACTACTTAGGGCAACGACTGAACCACAAAGGTTTTCAGTTAACGGTAAATTTTGTGTGAATATAGTTTTTTTCATGAGTGACTGGCTTCCCTAGATCAAACTCCTTCCCAGGGAGTTTGACAGCAATATGCAGTACCTCTGACAACTATGATTTTCTAAAACTCTGGATGAAAGCATAAATAGGTATTGATCTGGTGGAGCCTTAAGTAATCCCTGATCACAGCAACAATGCATTTTAAACCCAGCGCTGATTACTCCTGGACTGTGGCCTTATCCTTCCCAGTCTGAAAATGGGGAGTCTTTACAGAGATAGAGAAATATATTGAGAATACCGAGTGGACATTCATTTTAATTTACCACTGCAGTGTTTGGCCCCTTTTATGTTCTGAATTTACACTCTGAACCAGCCTCATAGAAGTGGGTGACGTGCTGCTCACACGGCTCCTTTGGGGGAAGAGATGTGGGGCTGCAACCTCACTGGGGACAGTGGGGGGCGGGAAGAGCCCTGAGGGCTTTGCTGGAACTTTCCTCGGCCCGAAGGGAAGGTGGGAATGCCCAGCTGCAGCTCCCACTGGCTGTGCTGAGGCGGGGAAGGCGGCTCTGCCCTGTGCAGATTTACCCAGAGTTTTGAGGCAAGAGTGGAAATTTGGAGTTTTAACCACCTGTGGATCCCTATCCCGGCCGCAATGGGGCCAGACGGGACCCTTTTGATACGGGAATAGCCCAGCCCTCACAAACTGCCCTCATACAAAGAGACCCCGTGGTCGCCCCCCACTCGAAATGGCCCTCAGGTGACCCAGCGCAGAACGGCTCCCAGGTACGTTCTCTGCCCATCCTTCACCTGCTTGTAATACCTTTTATTCCTCACACTGGCAAAGTCTTTTTGGCTTGCTGTACTTTAAAGCTCTTGTGTTTGGGGTTTCTGCTGAGGTGTCTCCCTGTGTGCAGTTTGATTCTTGGGATATCAAAGAAGCAGGAAAGGCACGCCATGCCTGGGATGTGTTGCCAGCTCATGGAGAAGGTGGATTTGCTTTCCCTCAGCTCCAGCGTTGTGTGTGCAATTCAAAATGACAGAGCTCTAGTTTTAAGACACTTTCATGTATTTCCACAGTGGGAAATGTCTGGGATAAATGTGCTGAAATGATGTTGGTAGCCCGGGGGATGGAACAACGTGTTTGTCTTGGAACTACTGCAAGCACTTCTGTGCACATGGGATGAAAAGAAGGTGTTTTTATCACTTGTAGTAATTAGATTCCATGGCACTCCTGTCAAGTGGGTTAGGATTTTTTTTCATTTTTTTTTAGTTTTTGGCCAGATTTCAATTGAATTCTTCACGTGTCACCTCCCTAACTTAGAAGTTGTATTTCCCTTGTAATTTCTGGCCTGGACAGCTGCACGGTGTTCACAGTAAAAGTCAAGGGATTGCTTTTTGGCTGTTAATGGCATAATGTACATTGAGTGTGGGTATCACTGGTGCATTCCAAAGTGCCTTGAGAAAGTGGGAGAGGAGCTGCTCTGGAATACCTGTGTCCTGGAGCTCCTGGAGGGTTGTCACTGCTGTGTTAGGAGTCTCCCAGCTCAGGGAGCCCATTCCCTGGGCACTGAGAGGGGCTGCTTAACAAGTCTTGGCAAACCGCATCTCAACAAATATGCTCCACACAGCATTGAGTCTCTGCTTACTTAAAATTAGCTCCACGAGGGTTTTAAATAGATTCTTTTGTTAAAAATGTAATCCTGTCATTAGATTTGTGAACCAGAGAGATACCTGTGTGTTTGGCTTGATGTAATTATTGAAAGAGATGTTTGTTTTCATCTCCAAAGGTAATGGACTAAAATTTTCACATTGATGCATGTATTTATTTAGTAAACATTTCCCTTTCAAAATATTTGATTCTAAGGAAAATTAAGGTTATCAGTTCTGAGTTGTTCAGACCTGAGTGCTACTACAAGATAATTATAAATGGCAACAAATGTAATAGCTTTTGTGTGCATTATTATTTGGATTTTTCTGGAATTAGACAATTTTTAATGCTTCAGTTATATTGAAAGGTGTGTTAGGTTGTATTTTTTAAGACTCATTTTCAGGTTTCCTTTCAAGGACTAGTACAGAAGAGATAAGCTTAATTTTATTAATTGTGCAATAAAACCATTTGGATCTAAATAAAGCCAGATGCACTAAATGGTTGGACTGCTTCTTTTCTTTGACTTTACATGCGTTATATTCAGTTGTAATTTATATTTCCAAAATGTAAACTATTTTTTAATTTATTTTTGCTAGGTCTTGCATGCTGTGGCACAAAGATTGCATCGCACTGTTCGCTATGTTCATGGTAAGCCTTATTTCATCTTTTTATATTCCAGGGGCTGTGATGGTATTTTATGAGCCAGTCATTTGAAGTGATCATAAACATGAGTTTAGTGTATGTTTTCTACTGAACTGGTGACATATCTCCAGTTTTGTACCATATCCAGTGCAAAATGAGTTTTAAGAATCTGTGAAGGACCTGGTAATGGCTTCAAAGTCACAATGGTTGTGTTACAAATTGCAGACAGCCAGGACAGGACCATTTTTGTAGTTTGAAGTAATGCAGTGGCACCTGAATTGAGGACAGGTCCCCAAACCACAACACACACAAACAGTAACACAGAAGGCCCAGCGTGGGGTCCAGTGAATCCCATTTTATCCAGGCTCCACGTCTTCAGGCTCTTTATCTATGCTAAGTAGTTCTCCATGGCTGCCAACTTTTTGGCACTTCTTAAAATAACTCCCTTAAAAATATTTCATAAACTCATTGTGCATAGGCAAAATAAGCCCCTGTGCTCCTCTGAAGCAGCACATATTCCTTATTTTTCCCTTCTCCTCCAAATATTAGCAAATTACCCCTCTTTTTATGATATGAGAGTAAACCAGCTTTTGAAATCAAGCCTCACATTTATCAAATGGTTTCCTACTACATTTTGCTCTTTTTTGAGCAGTTAAGTAGAAAACACCTTCTGTATTTCTGGGTTTACTGATACATATTTTTAAATTAATTACTTTTCCTCATGTTTTTCACTGGGAATAGCTGGAATCCTCATGTGGTTCCGCTGCTTTTTCTCCCAAGTTCTCCCTCACCTGTCAAAGGATGTTTGAGCTGCTCAGTGACCTCTGCCTCTGAGACCAGCAGCTAATAAACAGCTTTCCCTGTCTGATGGGATTAGGGATGTCAGAGGAGTGGCCAAGGCTTTAAGGGACTCAGTCTTTTAATCTTCCCTGGTTCACCTAAGTTCAGTGATCCATTGAAAATGTGCCTTATTGAGCTGCCAGGGTAATCAGCATTCCCGTGCAGTTAAGCTTATTGGTATTTCTGAGTGGCCAGTCGCATCCATGACCGTGCTGCTGCTTCCTGAATGAGAATGTTTAATCCCAGGACACTCATTGGCATTTTAATAATCATTCCTTCTTCCCACTGGCACTCCTTTGCTTTGCAGGGTCTCAAACAGCCCCCAGTGAAGGTTCAAAGGTTCCTGGGCATCTTTGTAGATCCTGACCAAGGACAAGCCCTTCGCATTTAATTACTCATCACTCTGGAATAAGAGTTGATGTAAGAGGAGAAGCTTAACATCTGTCAGGTCTTTCAATGCCCAAGCTTCTTTGTTTCCTTTTTTTTTTTGGGTCGTGTTTTATACACTTTTCCCACATTCTAGCAGCTTTTCCATGTAATGCATGAGTTTTTCCCAGTCTCCTGTACAACATGGTGCTATTTAGAGCAGTTCTGCTGGTGCTCCTGGAGGTTTGGAAAGGCTGTGAGGATCTGAGCACTGACTCTGCAAATTTAATTAATCTGAGAGACCCAGAGAGGCAGTTAATGGCTCCATTAATAATTTCGCTTTCTTATGTTCTCAGTTTTAAAATATTGGACCAATATTTTCTGCTCTGAGGTATGATAAAAGTGCCTTTCATTCGAGCAGGAGTCCTTTGCAAGCTTCGTAGATGTTCTCTGAAGCAAAGGTTCATCATTTTCCTTAACACAGTTACTGCATAAGGCCCCAAGCTTGGCATTGTTTAGCTAACATATTTTTTACAGCAAATCCAACAAAGTGTTGTCATCTCCAGGGCTTATAGTTAAAGTTTACTAATGCAAATTGTTTTTGAGTCAGGCAAGCCTGAAATTATTATTGTCTGTCTTACTTTTGAAAATACATTTTAGCAAAGCTAGCATAAAACCCCAGATGAATTGAACTATAACTTTTTCTGATTTTGATGGAAAGAATCACTTTATGATGTCCAATTTTTTCTTTAATGGTTTTGAGAGGCAGAAAATTATGATTAAAACAGAGTATTAAAAATTCTGTGCACAAAGTACTTTGTGAAAGGGAATTGCAAATCTATTCCCAAAAATCTTCAGAGATAAAATTGCTTTGGGCTTCCTTTTGTTTCTGATTTATATTCACAAGAATAAATTTGGGTAAAGTAGCAATCAGAGGGATCAATTAAAACTATTGGTGCAACTAGTTTTAAACAAGAAAATCAGTTTACAGTTCATACTTTTGAAGCTGCTGCAGCACAGCTTTTGTGTTTGTACTCTTTTGGCAAAGAGTTCTGTCCTGTATGAAGAACTGCTGCAAAAATAAATGGCTTTTCAGTTGAGATTCAAGGGTAAGTCATACATCTAGATGTGTAAATATCTTTTATTATCTAACATTGTTCACTCTAGATTACACTGAGCTTTTCAAAATAGTTCTGTCAGTCTGGAGCTTGTGATTGGTGTGACCCCTCTGAGCTTTCCCTGGGAAGTGCCCAGTTTGTTCTGAGCTGCCCTGGCACCTGCACTGAGCCTGGCATTGTTATTCACCTCCTGAAGGAGGGCTTACATGGTTTGGGGGTTGCAGTCCCTTTGACTTGTTTGTCATCTGTTGTCTGCTGGAATGGAATTTATATTAGAATTCTCTGGGAAAATGCAGTTTATGTTGCTGAATGCAGTGGGAATAAAGCACTGGTGAGTACAGGGAGTGGTTCCTCTGCTGCACATGACCCTTGTTGTGTTCCTTCCTTCTGCTCCAGAAAGGCCTCTGATGGCAAGATGGGGTTTAATAATTGACTTTTAAAAAATGCTGTGTATAAATAAGAGTTGTCGAACTTGACAGAGATGGGGCTTTTGATTGCAGGTGTTCATAATTAGATTAATTTACAGCGTAGATCAAGCCGATGGAGGAGGCATGGAAAACTGACTGAGAGCTTATCAAATTAGTGAAGTAGAGCAATTAATCAGGCAGACCTTAACTGTTTGGTTTCTTTTTTTAATTATCATCTTGAGCAGTGTGCTTTCAGCTTCCATTAAAGCAGGCATTTAATGCAAAGCTGTGTTTGGTGAGACAGTTCCCCTGTTGTCTCCTGCTGACGTTCCTGTCTCGGGAAGTGTCTGCAGTGGTCGTGCACAGTGCCACAAACATGGGACTGCTTTCAGAGATCCACTGGCACCCCCAAGGCACAGAGCAGTGTCCTGTAAATAAACTAATAATAACTAGAAAATAGTGTTCATCATTCCCTGTGAAAGTACCTGGGCTCTGCCTTAAATTCCTGTATGCAGGTACTGCCCTCCTGCCCAACACTGTTTGCTCCCTCCTGTTGGCACCATTACACCAGCAGTTCTAAATGATATAAATTCTCACCAAAGACAGCACTTGACTCTCAGTGATAAGTTTAGTATTGGTCTAAGCCAGAAAGAAAGTAATTTGGGGGTTTAATAGTCAAAAGTTTTTCTACTCTGAACAATTGACTGAACTCCCATGTAGTTATTTAATTATTACTATCATTATTATGGACTGAGAACAGCACCTCTGCAGTGTATTGTCCTCTCCAGTACTGACAGTGTGCAAGGTGGATGTGGTAATTATTTAATTAATATTATGAACTGAGAACTGCATCTCTGCACTCTCATTGTCCTCTCCACTACGAAGTGTGCAACAGGGACATGGCATTTGATCTCAACAATAACTTGTCAGTGAAAGTGTTCAATAGGCAGCTCTTCCAAAACTTCTGATTGCAGTGTGATAACAAGTACCCACTAATGTGTCTAAAAGCACCTTAAAATGATGCTTTTGGGAATTCTTTTTTATTTCCAAGCAAGTTCATTCAGTGTGGGGTGTGTTGGGCATATTGATACAGACTTTTCTTCTTTCTGAATCCGTTTGTAAATGATCTAGTATTTTTAGATCGACTTTTCCTGCCTTTCACTGCAGGAAAAAATGAAGGTCCCATAATTTTATACGAGGAATACTTTTTCCTTGTCTCATTTCACAGTAAACCTCTCTGGTAGTTGTTGGGTTTGGCCCTGACAAATTGGCCTGAGGCCCCATAGCTTTGACATGGAATATGGAGCAGTGATCTCTCTCCAGACATGACCTTCCCAATTACCTTTTCCTTCTCTTCAAGAGATCAAATTATTTCCTTTCCTACATCCACAGTGAATCCTAGAGCGTGTCAGAAGTTGGGGAAGCAAGAGAGTTAACACTTCTTCCTCCAAAGCTGAAGAAAGATGATGTGATGAGAATTAGACCTTCTAAATACCAAGTTGCCTCTTGTGTAGAGGTTAAATGTAAGTTTCTTGTAAATTTTGAAGATCATTCCTTGTGTCTTCCTTTAAAAAATACCCAACGAACAGTCTAGCACGTGAGCTTTGGGCATTTATATTTAGGAGTTTTATCACAACTTAAAATGCTGCTGCAAAACTGGTTTCTCCTCTTTATAAGTTCTCAGCCATTTTATCTGAAATATCCAGAAATAAAAATCTTAACCAGGGTTATCAGCTTGGGTCAAGCTTTGAAATCCCCTTTAAACATTTGGAGTGATATTTTCATGCCATTAACACTGAATACTTCAAAAATCAAAATATCCAGTGCTTAAGAGTTCTTTTGAAAGCTATAGAATCCTTGGACAGCTGAAGATTAAGAGGAGGTATCTGGGTAACTATTTTAGGATTTTGGTGGATTGATCATCACGTTTGCCTTCAGAAGATGAAAGATAGATCTAAAACCTGTTGCATGTAGACTGCTTTTTCTTTTATACCTCTGGAAAAGGAGTCTCTCATTTTTCTGATGAATTTCTGTCTCTTGCCTTGTTTTTTTGAATCACTGAAAATAAGTTACAACTTCAATTTGAAATAATATGGAAAACTGCCAGAAGAAGCCTGTAAATAGGAGTAATTAACACCCATCCCCAATGTTCCCTTTTTCTGCTTGTTTCAATACAGAATTGCTATATCTAAAAGCATGTGAAAATATTTTAGACAACGTGGGTATGCTTTCAACATGCTTGAATTTAAGCAGTTATTCCTTGGGCAGGCTGGAGGGCTGTACTAAACATTATCCAAATTGCTTTGGTAGTAATATAAACCCAAGAACTTTGGCACGTTTTTGTTTGGTGCCTCTGAAGAAGATGCTGGATGTGGCTGATAAATGGATCAATAGAGGGGAAGGGATGATGGATGACTTGCACAGCTAAACATCGCTTCTCAGTACCTTGTGCTTGTACAAAATCCTCCAGTACAGAACTCAAGGAGGGGGGTTTGCTTTGTGGAGGCTTGAATTGCTTGATTCTTTTATCACTGTCAAACATAAGCTGACTATTTCACTGTAAAATACTGTCTTTGTAGCAAAATGTCTCTCTCTCGTGGTGTTGTGTCGAGGTCTAAACCCACTAATAAGACATGACTTAGTTCATAAATCAGAGCTATTACTGCTGGTGAGTCGGAAGCGCTGTTTCTGCACTCACAGTCTGGAGGGGGGTCTCAGTTTATTGTGCCACTTTCTGAAAAATAAGCAGCATTTCTGCAGTGTGAGGGTAGAGCAGCTTCCACTCTCTGTGAGGCTGCACACAGCGGGATCCTGACAGCAGTTTCAGTAGCTGGTAGAAGATGTCACGGCCAAATTGAGACACGAGATCAAAACTACCTATTTGTAGTGTGTCTGTGATGGTTTTACTCGCAGTGATGTCAGTGTGTACCCACAGCTGCAGCCCAGGGGAGCAGCAGAACTCTGAGCTGTGCTGTGTGAGGAGCAGATCTGAGCAGGATGAGCTCCCAGCAGGGTTGGGGGGGGGCAGGTGGGAAGTGCCCTCTGGACAGAGCTGAGCTGTGTGGTGCTGCTCGCCTGGGGCTCTGGCAGCTCAGCAATGCTGTGTGGGTGTGGGCTCTCTCCAAGCTGGGAACCAGCACAGGGCTCACCTGGAGAACAGGTAGCTCCTCTCCACGTGGTTGAGTGCTCTGAAACTCAGGTCTCTCAGAGTCTTTCCCCACGGACACCTGAAGGAGCTCAGTGACTGCTATTCCATAGGGAACTACAGCTTTCTCTTTGCTGCACACGGAGCCTGGTCATGAAATTGAAATTACTTCTGCCTTTTGAATTCTTTTGCCAGTGGTGTAATAAAATGTGTAGTGTCAGCTTGAAAAAAAAAGACTTGAGAGCCATAGGAATAGGGAGAGAACTCATATTCTGTGTTAATTATATTTGTGCCATTCTTTTCATTTAATGGACTCTGTCTGTGTTCCACTGGTGGCAATGTTTTTCTCCCATCCTAAGTGGAAAAGAGGTGATACATTAATGGTAGTCAAGAATTATAACCCTTCTCAATCTTATTTCCTATAGGACATATGCCATTACTTGCAATTTTGTTGAATATTTATTATAAGTTTGGGGTAACTATTTATTATCTTTCACAATAGCTTGTGTGTCACATAAAGGATGTATTTTGTCCAGGATTTTTAATCAAGGTCATTGTTATTTTTGGTTTGGCAGTTGGGTTTTTTTCTTCCCTGTGAAGTATATTGTTTTTCTTTGAGAACCTTGTTGTGGATGAAAAGCTGTATTCAGTACAAAGAAGATGGAATAAAATCCCCTTTTATAATGGTCTGAGGTTCATGGCATGAATGTATCTATTTTTTTTTTTTTAAACTTACTGTTTCCTATCAAGCGAGAATACTTTTACATTTGCCTAAACACTGCATCAATATTTCCAGCAAAATAATTCTCTTCCTCAAATTTCCTTTTTAATAAAACACAGCCTCTTTGAACTCCATGGACCTCACCATCTGTTACTCAATTTTCACTCCATAAAATTTTGCTGACATCTGTTTAATCAAAAATATTTTTATAGTCATGGAGAAATTTTGTTCAAACTTGGTATTATGCTGTTCCTATATGCCAAAGAGAAAATATGAAAATAATGAACAGGAGCTTATGGGAGAGGAGAGGAAAACATTAGAATGAGTCTGTTGCCACTTAGGGCAGCCCTGGGACCTGGGAGTGATGGTCCCACCTCTGCAGAGCTCAGTGTTCCCACAGGGACAACCTGGGACAGCTTTTCCCAACCTGGCCACATCTGGCTGTTCCCCCGTGGCTGGGCTTTTGGAGCAGCTTGCTAGGCTTAGATTTGGAAAGCCAAGACTAAGCTCATCGGGTTTTACAAGCCTGTCTTCCTTCTGTGCCCATCCTTGTACTTTCTGCCTCCTGCCCTCAGCCCCAGGAGCTTCTCTGTGCTGGGGGATCTCCTCTCCCCCAGTCAGGACACCTGTGGGCCATGACTGGAGGAATGCAGGGAGAGCACACAGCTGCTCCTCTTGGATCCGTGTCCCACTGGTTCTCCTGTGTCCTGGGGGCTGTGTCTGGGTTCAGTGTTCTCCCACCAGAAGCCCGTCATGCCGAGGTTTGGGGGAGCTGCCAGAGTCACAGCAATAATGAGTGCTCAGTAGTGAGCATTAGTAGCAGGAACCTCGGTTTAGTGTGTTTTCCTAAAGGAAATGAGCCATATGCAGTTCCTGTCTATCTATCAGTCTGTTTATTTGGTTATCTGTCAAGCTTGATTAGAATATTTTCATCAGAGCTGTGCTCTGACAGACCCTTCCCCTCTCCCATATGGCATTAAAAATTAGCATATTTTTCAAGCAATAATTTATAACATTTGATAGCCAGGTAGCTGTAGGCTTTTGTCATTGTGCCTCTTGGTTATTGTAATTTTTTTATCAATTATATGGGTTTGTTAAGGCACGATGTGTTGTGCCACATGTTCTCGAATTTGGAGAAGTACCAGTGTTGTGGCTTTTCTGTTGTTTCTTTTCTCTCTTGCTGTTGGGTTGGTGTACAGGCAAACTTACACTTCCAGAATGATTTAGCTGTTTACTGCAGATTTATATTGTTTGGCATGGAAACGGAATTGATATTTATGACTGAGTAATAAATTTAGAATAGGGGGTTTTAATTGAATTTGCAGCAGAATATGCTGATTAACTTGAATTTAATGACGAGGAGCAATGCTTTTTAAATTTTTCATGCAAATCCCATTACCTGCAGATGTCGTATTTATTAAATAGAAATTATCTCGTATTTTTAAAAAATATTTTGTTCCCTTTCCTGAAGAAGAAAGTCAAGTTGTTGTTGTCAGTTTTACTGATTAGGTAGACAAAATCAATTGAAATGAAACATGAGTATCATTTTGTAATGCTCAGACCCCTTTCCTAATCCTTTGTTCTCCAAGATACTGTTTATCTACCTCTAATTTTTCTTTATTCAAAAAGGTTTATTAAGATATGCTTGAAAGAAAAAAACATCTGGAAGCATTCTCTGGTTTGTTTAAAACCTTCAGTTTATTTGGAAGGGAAACTTTTCAGCTGATCTGTCCAAAGCCTTGAGAGCAAAGTGAAAGCAAAGCTGAAATGCCAATGTTTATTTCTTTGGGATTTTCTGACGGTGGATTACAAGGGGGGAGTTTGTTTTCTGGCCATTTTGCACATTGTTTATGGTAATGAACATGCTGTAGAAGTTTAAACTCCTATTATTACCAGAAGAGGTTTTGGCTGATGTTAAAAACTGAACACGCTCTTTGTTTTGTGGCTGACAAAATTATATTGCTGTCGTCTTTGCTTGTAATGCAATCAGTAGAACAGCAAACCAGCCTATCTGTGAAGGATCCCTGTGTGCTGCTCTCTCAGCAAACACACCCTGTAAGAGTGGGGATTGATTTGGGGTGTTTGTGTCCCTGGGAAGGGTGGGCAGCACTGAAGGTGCCAAGACTGTGCCGCAGAAGTGCTTGGGGACCTCCGAGGGGCAGGGAGAGAATCAGCGTGGTGTCACCTGCCAGTCCCACCCAGGCACTGCTCTGTGTCGTGGAGGGACATTCTCCTGGCTTTTGGTCTTGCTGGACTCTATCTTTTGCTGATATTTAGAACAAAACAGACTAAACTGAACCATGGCAGGAAAATCTGCTGGCCATAAGGCATAAGCTTAGGCTTTGGATGGAGGAGGAACCAGAAAAATAACATTTTACAGCGAATTACTCCTCTCCCCAGCACAGGCAGTTGGGAGGGTCTCTCCAATGACAAAATGCAGGAGCATTTTCCAGGTACAGCTGATGACTCTCACCCTCAGCAGATGCTGCTGCTGCTGCTGCCAGAGCCACAGAGGGAGAGCTCAGAGTGTGCTGCATTGCAGGTGGAGGGCACTGAGGAGCAGCTGGCTCTGCTCTGGCTCTCATTTCACCCGAATTCCTCCCTTACTCTGGTCTCATCCAGCTCCTGCTCGATTCTGTTTAAGATCACAAAGAGATCTGGGAGACAGATGCACCAGGCTGGTAACCTTCACCCGCTGCAGTAGAAAATGGAGTAAGAATCACAGTGAAAAAGCAGCTGGTTTGGGGATGGGGTGTTTTGCTTTTTGATTGTTTGGTTTTTTGCTGTGTGGTGTTTGGTTGAGGATTTTTGATCTTTTGTTTTGTTTTGTTTTTTTGTTTTTTTTTTTTTGGTTTGACAGTAGAAGCAGCTGTCCTGTAGAAACCTTTAGAGAGCCAAGTAGTGCTGCAATCCATAGGCAGGAGAAGTTCAAGAAGGATCAGGTCCCTGTTACCATACCTTGTCTCCTTTGTGACAGGCAGTGGAACAAGGTGTTTGTTCAGTGTTCCATGCTGAAGTTCTTAAAGGGTATTTCAAGACAAAGTTCCTGTTAGAGAGGACTTTTTGACATGGTTTGAGGTAGCAATACGTGGAATGTCACCAGCTCTTGCCTTAGAGGTGAAGCATTTCCAAAGTCAAGCTTTGCCAGCTGAGAAGAATAAGCAGACATGGGCAAATCAGGATGTTTTGACAATAAACACTTTGATTTATTTTAGAATAGTCTGAAGGAGATGGTAAACAAGCAGAAAGAACACCATCATCCTGGAATCCTGACTGTAAAAACTTCTAGCTTAGGAAGATAAATTCCCATTTCCTTAAGAATACAGGCTATCACAATGAAAGGAGAAGTTATACCATGAATTAAAACCTAATTAGAAATTAGAAATAAAGTGGGGGAATTAAATGGGCTATTACCAATGCTGCAAAAGTGCTTCTAAGATGCCCTGGGGAATCAAGAATTTAATGGTGATTTGTTAGTGAATTGCTAAAGTTAAGAAAAAACTGCAAGTTTCATTGGAAGTCTTTTCATGGCACTACAGAATTTTTCCCTGAAACAGTGCATTTTCAAGGGTTTTGTTTTCACGTATTCAAAACAGATGCTTTAAGAATTGTTTCTGTAATTTAACTCATTATTTCTGCTTTTACTCTTGGCCAGTTTTTAAATAGCCACCCTGCATTTTATATTCATGTAACCCATTTCTTTATTAAAGTCTATTCCCCCTCATCTTTTCTTAATTAACAGCCTGTTTTCATACCTGGTGAATTTAGGGTAAAATGTGTAAGGATCTGCTTCCCATAATATCCATTCAGTGAATGAAAGAAGTAAATTGCTATGAGAAATTGTTTCCTGGGTGCCGTTATCACTAAAATCTTATTTTTTTAAATGTTATTTTTTCTTGTTTGTACTTTGCCATGGTATCAATGGGCTTTGGTAGTAATTTGGCTTGAACTTTGTTAGGCAGAGGGAAATGCTCTTTCACTGATGGAGAGATTCCATGTTGCTGAAATAGTGAATTTTTACCCTGCTCTGCACAGCTGTTCCTGTGTTACGTCTGTGCCCAAAGGTGGCACTCTGTGACTTCCTCAGGAGCCTCTTGGAACTGGTTTGTTTTGTAGAAAACCTGTGCCCTGGCACAGGGTGCCCAGAGAAGCTGTGGCTGCCCCATCCCTGAACTGCTCCAGGTTGGACAGGGCTTGGAGCAACCTGGGCTAGTGGGAGGTGTCCCTGCCCATGGCTGGGGGTGGAATGAGATGAGTTTAAGGTCCCTTTCAACCCGAGCCATTCTAGGATTCTGTGATTTCCCTTGGATTCCAATTTCCTGAGCCAGCTGAGAGAACACAGGGCTTAAAATCCTGGGCTGCTGGAAGGTGTCCCTGCCCATGGTGGTGGGGTTGGAATGGAATGAACTTTAAGGTCCCTTTCAACCTAAGCCATTCTTGGATTCCTTGATAGGAGCTTTTCAAAAACTTTCCAAGCTCGTAGCCTGTAGCCATATGTCACATTTTGTGAATTGTTTAGGGGTTTTTTAATGCCCTTTTCCTAACCAAACTCAGCTTCACCATCCAATTGTCTTTGTTCCAATGGCTTTCCTGATTTCCACCATCCCTCCAGGGCACTGCTGTAGTCTCTCTTGGTCAGCAGGTGAGGGAAAAACCAAACCACGTTCAAAGTGAAAGCAGCCATGTCACTGCTGAGCCCTCTGGTGTGCAGGTGAGCCCTGAGCACTGCTGGGGGAGCACTCACAGCTGAGTTCCCACCCCCCTGCAGTCCACATTTCTGCATTCCCCTCTGATTCTCTGCTTTTCAATTGCTAGAGATCCACGCTCCAGTGTTGGGGGGTGAATACACAGACTGGCTGAACCATATGGCAGTGCCATCTCCTCGTGGAATCCATCAGGCACAACTCTCTTGTGAGCGATTGTAACTTCGGAGGATTAAAACAGTTGGAGAATAAAAGGCTGTAGAAGTAGAATTTAGTCATTATTTTTCAGTCAGTTTACCTAAAAATGGCACACTGACCCTGTGCTGCGTTTGCTGAGTTGGTCTGTTGGTGTTTGAAGAACCACAGGAGAAACTATGTAGGAAGAACATGGAGAGAGGATAAGGAAGATAAATGATCATAAGAGATTAAAGAAATTACTGGGTTTGAGTTTATGTTGGTCTGTTTTTAAAATACAGAATTGTTTGCAGTATGGTCTCACATATTTTTGATTAATTTTCCATCCCAACTTCGACCACAACTTTTTTCCAGGTTTGACACAAATCAGTGACTGGTTTTAAATACAATAATTATTTTCAGATGAACTTTTATTGAAAGATATTTCCAATTTTTGTTTCATGGCTGATTTTAAAACTTTGTGTTAAAAGTGAAGTTAAAAATACACGCAAAAATATTAAGTCTCCTTTTTCTTTATAAAGGTAATGGAAGGTATTCACTTTACACTTTGCTATGGGAGAGAATGGGAACAGTTTTATTTTTTTCTATAAGTAGTAACTTCATGGGATTATAATGTCATATTTCTTGATAATACATAAGTGCTTTTACTCCTACATGTACCTTCATAAAATGTAAATTTAGTGAGTCACATTCAAAGTACAAAGGCACTGGGAGTTTGAAAGATTATTTTGCTTTATGCAGCAGAAACCATTATTTGGTATCAGGCCTCAAAACTTTTAAATCATCAAAGTTACAGAAGTGTTGCAATAATTATAGTAAATACTGTGAATAAGCTACTCAGTTGATATCTAAATTTAGTTTATGAAGAGAATTAATAGACACTTTTGTTTTACATTTGTAGAATAATTTTAATTAGAAGCAATTAAATAAAATTACATTACTCTGAAGTAAATTGCTGCTTTCCAAATTTCTTTAAATCTACTTATATTCCATTAGTATGTGAAAGCTTACTGCAATTAAAGTTTGCCTTGTTTATATTCTATGGGAAGAGCCAGAAATGAATTCAGTGTTCCTTTCCATGTGGAAGGGTTTTAATGGATTGCAGACTCAGACTCCTCGTAGCTGTAGCATTTTTTTTTCTCTAAAGCATTTATTTCTGCCCTGGTCCAAGCCAGGAGGCAGAGCTAAATGGACAACTGATCAAGCTTTATTTCTAAATTTTTAACAATACTCATGGTGTTGGTATTGTCTTGATGTTTTATGGATTTGATATTTCAGTTTAAGGAAATATCCGAACAAGAACAGGCTCCAAGAAATGTAAGCACAGGAAAGGTTTCTGCTGGAATTTTTAGGGCATAGTTATAACAGTGACATTAAATTTCCTCCTTTTGCACTAATATTTTAGCAGCTTTCTTTTGGCATAAATAGTTGCTGGGAAAGTCGAGGGACCTGTGATGAAGGGCCTTTCTTTATGTGCCCTGTGACTCAGCCCTAGGTACTTAGAGGAGGCAGTATTTTGGTCTGGAACAGCATCTGTGCAGAGGAACAATGAGCATCAAATCCGAGGTGGGATGGCTGCGAGTCAGCTTTATGGCTTGAGTGATTTGAAAAGAAGGAATTGGTTAGCCAAAAGCCCAGGACAGGAGGAGAGAGCTTTCTGCTGCCAACAGTAATTACAGCTTGAGAGGTCCCTGCCAGTCAGAAATGGAAGTGAACTGGCCCAAATGTGTTGGCCACCACTTTTAGGAGCGTAAGAAAATGTTGTTTTGGCACTTCCATCTTCAATTGCCTTTCCTCCTCCCTGACTGGGGCCTGGCAGATGAGATTGTGTTAGCAGGCGTTGGGATGAGCAACAGCATTTCATGCACCTTTCACCTTCTCTGCTGGAGAAGGTTTTAGCTCTTTTAGAGACAAAGAATACGTTTTCACACACAGAGGTTTGGTTTTTCTGATGGATTTGTCACTGCTGTCCTATCTCTAGCTCCTCAGGCAACAGAAATCCTCAGATAGGTGTTGTTTGGAGCATTCTCTGTGTATGCCTGCACAGACCAGCAGGAGTATTAAGATCCAAGTGCTGCTAGCTCCAATATGGAAAATGAATAATGCAAGTGTGATTGTAAATATCGTTAAGTTGGCTTTAAAATGATGTTTTTGAAATAATGATGGTTTTCTTTTTGTTTCATTTTTTCCCATTTCTTCTTTTTGATTCTTGACTATCCAAAGCCAAGAAAGAAAAGAAGAAACAAAAAACCAAGAAGAAACAAGTTGGCAGCTTTTTATATAGCATTGAGTAAAGAACTTGGAGCTACATTTTAAGACAATTTAGATGTGTTTTTTACGTCTGTTCCTCTTTGCATTCTCATACCTTTGTCTTCTTGGAGCCCATCCATAGAATATTTTTAAAATTAGGATCAGTAAATTCTCCACTGCCAAGCTCTCCTTAGTCTGTAACAGCTTTGGGAGTGTGGACCTGAGTCCACTTTGCTTTTAGCACAGGATAACCTGCCTCCCCTGCAAGGAGAGGATCTACAATGATAGTAAATTAACACATACCATATATACGTGTAATTTATATATATAAATATGGATAACATATATATTTACACTTATCCCCACCTGTTTTGCAGTGTAATGTGCCGCAACCAATATAAACCAATTTTGAATTGTGAAATCTGATGATGTCTTCTGGTATGGTCATAATTATGCTATAAATAAAAGAATTTACTGGCATTCAGTTCTTGCTATATTTAGGCTGCAACAGGTCAAACAGCTGTTGTATTATAGTTTGGGGTTGAGGCTGATAATTAAAATGAGTAAAATCCAGGTCTAATAGCTGGCAGGAAATCTATTTAAAGTAACTTTGAGGCAGCAGGCAGACATATATTTAAGTGCTCTGAACAATGCAGGTGTTTATCCCATGTAGTGATGGCCAGAAAAGGGCAAAAAATGCCTATTTCCATCCTCATGACCATGACTTTTTGCATGGCGAGCTGTTGCTCGAGAAGGTCCAGGTGGGGCAGATGTTGCTGCAGAAATCCCAGTGTGGGGGTTTGCTGGGTTTCTCTTCAGTGTGTCACTGCCAGGTGCAAGGGTCATCCACCTTCCTGTCTGGGAAGAGCAGCCAAATCTGATGGATATTGTCATGGTTTGTGCTGTAATCTCCATAACTGGACATGGAAGTTCAAGAGTGGGAAAATTCTTAATGTTATTCGTCAGTATTAAATATTTTCATTTATTGAAGCAAATAAATGTAGTAGGAATTTGCCCCCTGCTCTGATGGCGAAGGATTGCTGCATTAAAGACAAAAAGGCTTCTCCCAAGAACTATAAACATCACTTCTTAATATCCTCTTTGACTCTGCTTTCCCCACCCTTGGGAACGGCTTGTGCCAAGCAGTTCCATATATCTGCCCTCTGTATAATACAAAGTACATGAGGAAGGAGGTTTATTACTGGACTAGAAACTGAAGCATCTTTCTAATGTGATCGTGGATGTCCTTTGTGCCGTGTATTTCATGTATCTGAGTGCATTTTGATATTGGAGGGAAATCTACTCCATTTCAGACTGTCACAGAATTTACTGCTTATTTTAGTCACTTGACAGCAATATTTTTTTCACCTCCTGGTAGCTAAAAAGTCTATTGCTCAGGATTTATTCTTTTAAAATTATTTTTCTGTTCTTGGTTAAGAGAACATTTTCCATGGAAACTTTGACTTCCTTTCACATCTTCAAGGATTAGGACCAAAAAATACAATTTAAAATTGCTGACTTTTATTCTTAATACTTTTCTTCTTGTCAAATCAAATTTGTGTTGTGTATGAAATACAAGTAAAACTGAAAATTTCTAGCTCTGTTTTATTCCATATTTTGTTGTGTAGCTTTTGGTGCATGTTACATAACAGGACATTAAGTAGACTGTCTATGTTCAAAGTATGAAGAAGATGATGGTTAAACATCTATGCAAATGAACATTTCAGCAGCTCATGTATAGTGTAATTTAATGCCAACCCAATTACCTCTATTTTGATAACACAGGAAATGGGCACTGTAACATATTGTATAGCAGACTAGTTAGTAAGAGGGTTTTTTGTTTTCATTACATAAAATTTCCTTTCATAGTTGTTGATGAAATTTCCTCAAGCTTTATGTGAAGTTGTCTGATGGTGGTTTGTGCTGTGCTGGTAACTCAGGTTAACTTCCAACTCCCACCTTGAGTTCTTAATGGTATTCAGTTTTCATTTAATCATAAATGAAATGAAATCTACATATCAAGCACCCCTTTTGGGTCAAATAAAACCACTTCAGGCTTTTCTAATTTTTTAGTATAACTTAATCCTGTTGCTGCTAAAGCTTGGTCCTCAGTAGCTATCACAGTCCTGCAACCCAGTTGTTGTGAGTTGAAAGTATTTTTGAAAGAGGAGAAATCAGTGTATGTGATCATTCGTTTGTTATAACGTGATCATGGAACACCTTCAAATTTAAGACTTAATTTAAAATTCCCATGGAGCAGAAAGAGAGGCTGTAGGTGTTTGCTGTGAAGGTGCTCAGTCTCCTGAGCAGGTCCCAAGTGTTGAGCCTTCCCTGAACAGAGTGTGGGGTCCTGGCCCTGCTGTTCCTGCCCTGCCAGTGCCCTGCCCTGGGCACAGCCTGGGCACAGCAGCTCAAAGGCACACAGGAGGGAAGCAGTTCTTGTGCCTGCACGACTTTCTCCTGGTAGCTCAGCCAGGGGCTCCTCTCGCTGCTCCATTAATGGTCACTTTTGTAAGCAGCTCCTTGTGTGCCAAGAGAACTTGCCTGTATTTGGAAACATTTCTGGGGAAATTCCAGCCACTGGCAAAATGATTGTAATCAGCGTGTGTGATAGTGGCAATTAGAAATCAGACTGTAAGGAAGTGGGGGTGAGAGGACAGTCGGCACTGTCAGCGGTGCTCATTCCCTGTCTCAGCTTTTATCATTTGCTTGGAGACCAGTCCCGAATTCTGTACTGTTTTCATCACTTTGCCACATGGAGTAGTTGCTGAACAAGGATCCTCTGAACTACAGAGTCCCCTAATCTATTTCTTTGTCAAGGTTATCCTTGCAAGTTCTCTTTGTATTACTTTCTTTTAGACTTCAGCCAGGAAAATTCATTTCAGAATGGTGGAGGAAAAATCTCCAAATAACCCCATACTTTATACACCAAGGCACATATAAGGCTATTCAAAAAGATTTAGGAAAATGAGATAATCTGGTCTAAATTTTCTTTATGATTATACTGCAGAACAGTTCATAAGGATGGTACAAAATTGAACTCCCAGCAAAATAGATGCTCACAAAAACCCACACTGCAGACTAGTCTGCTTCATTTTATATCTGTAATTATTGGCAATTTAATCTGTTACATTGTTTGTAGATAAATATCTCTCCTTGATTTGTTCAGTCAGTGCTTGTCTCAGTTGATGGTCTAATGAAATTCCAAGATAAAATGGTTCTTGATGCCCATGGCAGAGTTCTTGCTATAGCGCAGTTTCTTTTATCTTCCCATTATGGAGCAAAAAAAAGGAGAAGAAATCCTCCCACAATCACTCAACATTTAAGGAGCTCAAGTTCTATTTTCCATCTTTCAGCCAAATCCATGTAGATTTCTCAAGTCTGCCGAGCTTGCAGTTTGCTCCCTGAAAGGGAGAAGATGCACTTAATTAGTTGATGTTCTTCTGACACCAATAATAAACAAACCATTATGCTATACTTGTGGGTTTTGTTTTGCATACTTTAAGGATGTGTGAGTATGTATATTTTTATGCTGGTTTTTCTCCTAAGAACCTAGTATTTGTTCAGAAATAATATATAGAAGCACTCTCACTAAACCTTTCTCTTTTATTATTTCAGGGTTTTATATATATATATATGTGTGTGTGTGTGTGTGTGCAAATATACATCCTGATAATTCTTAGCCTTCTTAAAACTTGATTATCTTCACCCTCCTGTTTAAAAATTAGTTTGGCAATTCTGTGCCTGCTCTGTGAAAGGCAAACCTCTTTAGAAACGTTCTCACCCTGGTTCCCATCCCACTCTGTTGATGGTGACCTCTTTTCTTCTAGAGAAAAGAGAAATGGAAGCTTTCACTTGAAGGAATATGCATGCAATTATTTTTTTAATCCCTATGTTCTCTCAGCTGGCTCATGAAACTGGAATCAAAGGGAAATCATAGAATACTAGAATGGCTTGGGTTGGAAGGGACCTTAAAAATCATCCAGTTCCAACTCCTGCCCAGGTCGCTCCAAGCCCCGTCCAACCTGGCCTTGGGCTCTCCCAGGGATGGGGCAGCCACAGCTTCTCTGGGCCCCCTGTGCCAGGGCCTGCCCACCCTCCCAGGGAGGAATTCCTTCCCACTATCCAATCTAACCCTGCCCTCTGGCAATTTGCAGCCAGTGCTCCTTGTCCTCTCACTCCAGTTCCCTTGTAAAGTCTCTCCAATTCTGTGCTGTTCCAGCTCTTCTGATACAGCTCCAGTATCACCTCATCTGCATGAGTTAGAAGGCTGAATGGCCAATACATGAGGTCTCAACCACCATTAACATCAGATTATTGATGAAGAAGCTGAGTTTGATATTTATATTAGAGCATGCCTGTGATATTTCTCTTCATTGCAACCTTTCCAGTGTGGTTGTAACTGGGAAGATTGTGACCATGTGGAGGTTCTAAGAATATGCACCTGCTAATGCGAAGGACCTCAAGGCATTTTTTGACTTAAATGACCAGACAGACAAAAGGTGATTTATTTCATTTGTAGATGCCATGTGTCTGCTGTAAGATCAGTGGACATGCTCAGTCTCTGAAATCTCAAATTAGTGTTGTGCAAACACCATTCCTTCTTCCCTGAATTTGGACAAGACTCGTGTTCCCCACTGGGGGAGCAAACCAGCCCCTTCCTGCTCAACTTCTTCAGTAAATCACTGACAGGAGAACTAAAGAATTGCTCCCAAACTCCCTCCTTTGGATTTCAACCTGACTTTCAAGTTGTGTGTAGCTAAGATGGTGTGAATCCTTCCAGTGTTTTAGTGACACTATTTCCAAGATCTTTATACATCTTGATGTAACCATGTAAAAAGGGCACACATGCCTGCACAAACACATCCAGATTTAAATGGAGTGTGCTTTGTCATCTAGAAAATGATGACAAATGATGCTAAAAAATGGTAGCACATTGTCCTTTCCAGCTCTAGGTAAGCCTGAATTGGTTTGTGGGGGCTTTTCCCCCTTGAGTATTATAAGGATTGCAGTTGAAAGATGTTTAGTTCAACTTAATTTATTGGGAGGGTTGTGTTTGTTTGGTTTTAAAACTTCTGTTGATAAATATTCTCATGTGTCCATAGCTCATGATTTGTTTTGTTTTGTGGTAGAAAGGAAAACAAAAAGTTAAATGATTTAAGGCTTGTGGTATTTTTACTGTATCATCACAACTCCAAGAAAACTGTATGTCTCAATGGCAAAATCCCACCCCCAGTGTGCATCAGAGGGCCTCTTTCAGGACAATCCCAGCACTGCATTTGCTGCTTCAGAACTCTGTACTGCCCTGCCATTAGTGCCTCTCTGGGTTACTGAAACCCTGACCACTTGGTGAAGAAACTAATCCAGGCAGGAATTCAGGATTAAGGATTAGCCTAAATGTTCTGGCTTTTACAGAAAAAGCGTATTTCTCATTTTTTTTAGAGTATGAGGAAACTGTTTTGATCATAGAACTCCTTCTGTTAGACTTCGGAAGAACTATTTTCTCACTACTACTCTCACGTGAGCACTGATGGAAGATGAGCCAGTAGGAGCAAGGACAGAGAAGAGGCTGGAAGAGCTCAGCTTGGCACTCAGAACATGGGAAAAGTCTCTGGGGCTTTGTCTTCACCACTTCCCCTCCCCTCGTTTCTGAGGAGAAGGACAGTTGCTGTTTTTGTTTTTTTTTTTTTTTAAAGAATCTCCTGCTGAGATAATTTTTTCCCTCCCCTTGGTGCTAGGCATAAACTCTGCTTCTTTCTATCTTCAGCTCCCCATCTGTTAGCAGAAAGTGATGAGTCTGAAGAAAACTGCTCTGGAAAGTAGGGTAGCTTCCCTCACGAGGAGGTGCTGGGGAGGCTTGACAAGTTCCTTGTGACCATTTGCCTCCTTTGTCCTCATTGTTAATAATCAGAAAATGGCTTGGCTTTAACTTGTGCAAAATATTTGTCTTGCTGGAAAGAATAAATTCTTTTAATTCCCTTTTCTGGGTTTTTAATAACTGTAGTTTGTTGGGTTTTCTATTGCATATGTATGATTTCTTGCTGAGCTTCCAAAGAGGAAAGAACCTCATGAAGAGCTGTGTTGAGAAGATGATTCATTCCCAAAACCTAGATTCCTTCTCCTGCCCTAGTGGGCCCTTCAGAGTGGGGGCAGGAGAGGGGAAGGAAAATGCAAAGCTGAGAAGCTGAAATGGCTGAGGAGGAGCTGCAAAGCTTTGGCAGTTGTTACCCCCCTGAAACATTCAGATCAGATCTCTTGGTGTGTCTCTGCATTCATCCCTTTTTCTTCCCCACACTTCAATAATTCTTGAATCCTGAGGCCAGTTTTGGTGTGTTTGGCAGGTGGAGACAGAAAACAGGGAGTTCCTGCCAGCAGGGAGAGCAGATGACCAGACTGGGGGAAAAAAAGCCCTAAGAAAAAGGCTGATGATCCCTGTTGAATACCAAAGAGCTGCTTGGGAATAAGAGTTTCTGAAATGTCACTAATTTGTGAAGAAAGCTCCATTTTAGTCTTGCAGACTGTTAGACAGCAGAGGAGCAAGCAAGGCTTCATTAGCTCAGCCAGTCACAGAGGGGGTTTCTTGATTTCTTCCTCTCTTAGTTGTGTAACCATTCTGCATTCCTGGTTCCTTCTCCATGGCTTGTCAGTGCTGGCATTCTTCTCTGGCTGAACTTTTCACTTAGCTCCATTTAATTTATTTGAACTCTTGCTGCTGTTCCAGCAGCACACAGCACTGCATACCCTCTGGAGCAAGAGCCAGGGAAGGTCTGCAGCTTTCCTAACAATTAGGCAATAATCTCAACAATATTGCAAATCACAAGTTGACTTATTCTTTGCATTGGATCTTGTATTGTATTCTCATGTTTCTTTTTTTATTCCAGATGTCCTGTTATCTTATCCATGGGCTCTAGAGTATACACTGGCCTTTAACTCAAAAGCTTGTTTTCTGGACAAATTGGAATTTCTTTAATAATCTTAACATTACTTTTGTCTATCAGGGAGCAATTTTTCTTACTTCTGTAGTTTCCACTTATATCTTTTCAATAATAATAATGAAAAAAGTGAAGCCTTCTTTACTTTTCATTACTTCAATGCAGATATTTAATAATCCTTTTAACCAACCTGATTTGATGTCTTTTAGTATTTGAAGTTAACACCAATACATGGCTTAATAATAATCATAACAACTTTTATTTCTGGATTAATGATTTTTAATTAATTGAACATTTCTGACATAGTAGCTACGTATTGTCCATATTTGGTGTGTGCTTTTCTTGTCCTCTGCTTACACCCTTATTTTAGTAGTGACAGGATGGTGTTGCCTGCATTTCTCTTTTGTCCATTGAATAGTTTCCTATTTGTTGGCATCTTTTGCCATCCCAGATGTTTTTCAAGTTGCAAAATGCCATGGGGTTTGTAAGGAGGCTGTTCACATGTGGGATGTGCCCATTGCTTGACAAGCTGTTAGTCTGTCATGTCGTTCCATCTTCCTGTTGTCCTGAGACTTTTCTTTCCATATTCCAGTTTATTGTTCTGTCATGGTGTTTAATGAACACGTGAAGGTTGCCTGAAATATTGCTGAGTTTTCTACTCAACCTTTTTAGGGAATGTAATCCTTCTTGGCATCTGATCTTGCTTGAATTTTAATTCTCTTTAGCAGTTCCCTTATAACAACTGCTAAGACATTGTGGTGGTGTCAGAGAAGCTTTAGACACTTTGCAAGGACCTCTCTCCATTAACTTTCCTGGACACTTAGCATTTGTACAATTTATCAGGGCTTAGGGGGTGGTGCAGTGGAGACCCTGCACTGTGGCAAGGACAGTGATAGAGTTCAGCCCCAGTCACTGATACCTTGTGATTGGAATAAGAAATCCAGGTATTTGGAGTCGTGATCAGTGCTTATTGGGGCCTAAATACATTCAGGTGTCCAGCAATTAGGTTCCTAAGGCCTCCTGGAAGTTTCTGCTCTTTAAAGTCCTGACTGAAAACGTGACTGTGCTTCCCTTGGGTGCATTTCAAAGAACACCCTTAAGCTGTGGTTGAGTTTCACCTACAGTAATCCCTTCCTTGTTGGCTGTTGAGATAATTTAAAACTCTGATGTCCTGGGTCTTTCAGTTCTGGAAATGTTGTTCCCACCATCAGCCTGCTCACCAGGAGGCCTTTTAGCAGGACATCAGCTGTTTTGGCAGGAGCTCCCCAAGGGTTTGCCCTTTCTCTGATGCATATCAGTGCATCGGTGTGTTTGGGTTCCAGAAGGCAAGGTGAGGGTGCAGGCTGTCTGTGAGACCCCTGGAATAGTTTCCATTCCCTAAATACAGCCCTTGGGAAAGGCCTTGAGTTGGGCTAAAACGGAATTGTTTCCTCTGGAGACAAGAGCCTGGCTGTGACTGTGGGATTGGCTCTGGGTCTGTGTGTGTAATGGTGGAGAGCTCACACACTGCTCTCAGATGGGACTGTGCTGAGGAACCTGCTTTAGGCCACTTCTACATTTGGTCTGCATTTTCTTCCTTTGTGTTTTGTTTCTCTGTTACACCCAGTCCTATAGAGTACAAAAGATTTCGTTTTAGCAGGCATCAGGCATAAGACTTAGTCCAGTTTCAGGTCTTTAAGATATACTGTTTAAAACAGTCCTTTTCTGAAAGTGGGATATTCACGTAACATACAGGCTTAGGGTCATGTGAGGTTCTTAATGCCCTTTGTCACATTTTTCATCATTTAGTTGCAACTTTGTCACCTGTGTCCCAAAGCCAACTCACAGCAACCCTGTGTTGTACTTATATAAATTTCATTTTTATATTTAATGAAACTAGATGTCCTGCCCAGAGAGAAATCTTCAATGCACTCTGACCTGCCTGCATTTCTATTACCTGTGTCTGTAAAATCATTGTCTAATAGTACTAAATAAAAAAGAAAATCCTTGTTGAGAGTATTTGCTCAGTGATCAGGGAAATCACTGTTGACAGCTAGAATATGCATTGGGCCTTCAGGCAAACAAAGAAAAAAAAGATGAATATATATAGAAGGGCTTTTCCTTTCTTCCCAGTACTGTAAGGGAGGCTGATGGGGGAAAGTACAGAAGAAAAATACAATTAGATGGCAAGATGCTTTATGTGGCCTAAAGCACATGTAAGATTTACTCATAAGAAATAGTCAATTTAATTATGTTTATAGAAAGCCAGGCATGGGAGAGATAATGAATCCATACCATGGCCAAAAGGAATTTCTGTGCCTATAATCCTAAGTGGTAATTGATTTCCTTTTCCTAAATGATCGTGGTGAGTTACCATTTTATTTTGCAACTTTCTCTTATTCACAAGGTTCAGAATTAGGAGGCCTGCAGGCTAAAAATCCCATTTTCAGCGCTTGTTTTTCCCCTTTGTTCCTTTCCTCCTTCCTGCCCCCTTCTGCTTACCTAACTGCAGCTCCCATCCTAGCCAGGTAGTCTGGCCAAAATAGCTGCTGCCATCTGGAACAGTCACTGTGAACCTCTCGGTGACTTCCTCTCATTTCAAATGTCAGCTTGAATCTTTTCCCCCTTGCTTTGCTGCTCCTTAATTTTCTTTTCGTTTCGTTATTCATTATTCAACAAGGTGACTGTGGTGTTTGATTGTGTTGATGTACAGTGTGCATGAAAAATGCTATGCAGGAGAGAGCTCTGTTCTTCCTCCTCTGTATTCCCCATTATCCTCATCCACATCAGGGTCTGCTTGCTGCTGATATGTCATCTCTCCTGCGAGAATTATAATGACGGATTGCAATTATATTTAGATTCAATATGAGTGTAGAGCTGTCTAAATTTTTTTTTAGAAGATGCAAAGAAAATAAAATTCAGACAAGCCATTATTTTTCAATTAAGATTATTTTTTTTTCATAAAAATAATTCCCAACACATTTTTGCGTTTTCAGATACTTGGTGAATTGCTGAATTTTCTGATAAGAAAACTAAGCATTGCTTTCTTACCATGAAGGTTATTCCTGTCTTTGAGCATTTAGATGGGAATGTTTTCTAAATTCTGTTCTGTTTTTGAATAAGCTACACTCTTATTTGTGGAGTGGTTTGAAATCATGCTCTAGGACCTTAATAATGAAAAATTAGGAGGGTATTAAAATATAATTCTGGCATTAAGTTGCTTTAACTGTGACTTTAAGACAGTCTTCTGAATAATAATAGGAATGTTTTAAAATGCTCTTGGTGCTGCATTTGGCAGAGCAGGATTAAGCACTGGGGTCTGTCACTTCCCCACATGTCTGTGCCAGCAGAGCTGAGTCCTGGGTTGCTTGTGGACAGCACGGACTGAGCACTCCAGGGTTTGGTTGTTTTAATGCTCAGAACAGCAGAGTGGGTTTTACTAGACCCATTTTCTTGAGCATTTCTATAATCTCTAAATTATAAATTAATAATTCATAATATGTACTTTAGAAATTCTCATTTTGTTGAAAATTAGGGAGTGACGTGGGATTGTCTAATCTTTCTTTGAGGTATTTGTTCTGCTCTTTTGAGTTCTCTCTACACTTTGGCAGCATTCACACAATGCATCCAGTGCCTCATTCTGCAGTTATAGCTGTCTGTCATTTTCCAAGGAGGATTTTCAGGGTGTAATGCATATCCATCATTTACAAAGGGCTATTTCCATTCCAGCTTTCACTCTTGTGTGAAATCCATCTTTTCTGGGTCAAAGCTTTGATACCAGTATGGAGTTAGGGACAACAAATGATGATGAGAGGGCGTTAATAGTGAACAGAATTTTGGTTTCTAGGACAACTTTTGACACTGAGATGTTCCTGCTCAGGAGGGGAGTTTATAGAAACACAGAATTCTAGAATGGGGCAGGCACACCTTCCACCAGCCCAGGTTGCTCCAAGCCCCATCCCACCTGGCCTTGGACACTTCCAGGGGTGGGGCAGCCACAGCTTCTCTGGGCACCCTGTGCCAGGGTCCCACCACCCTCCCAGAGAGGAATTTCACTTTCCTAGAGGTGGCTTCTTTTCAGTTTTCTCTGGTGCCCAAACAGCTGCTTTGTGCCTGTGTACCTTCACCAGAGAAGACTTCATTCATGACCTTCCTATATTTTCTTCCTAAGTATATGTCCCTTCCAGGGAAATGTAGGTCTGGCAAGTCACAGTCAAGACTTGCTCTCTAAAGAAATGGGGTTGCTTAAAGAATTAGGAGTGAGACCTTGAACTGCTTTTGGAACTGCCTGTGAGAGACTCGATGTCTCCCTGCTCTGTGGCAGTGATGAGAGCCTTGAGCAAGGCAGGTGGTCACAGTTTGCACCATCCTGAGCGGCTGTGTTGGCTTCACCCTGTTCTCCAGCTCTGCTCAAGTGATAAACAGCAATCCCAATGCCCAGAGAGCTGGCCAAGCAGCTGCTATTTCCCAGGAAGCTGGAATTGAAAAGGGAAAATTCCAAGCTGTTTGTGAGGGGTCTTGCTGTAGCAAGAGGACGTTCCATGTGCCAGCCTGAAACAAACTTACCCTGGTCATTTGGGGATCTTGGTTTCTGCTCCCTGCACGTGGAGCTGCTGCTGTGCAGGGCTCTTGGCTGTGTCCTGTGCTGGGGAATTGAGCCTCCTCAGGATGATGCTCTGTGTTTGGAGGGCTCTTTTTTTAATCTTTTCCTTGTGGAACAAGGTCGAGAGGGTTATTTTTTTCATTTGCCCCAGTATTAGCAAACCCTTGAGGAGTTAAGCAGACAAGGAAATCCTGCAGGATATGGAAGCTGCTTTTTTTAATTTTAGGTGCTAATTTTAAAGGAAGAGACATTTGGGCAGGTATTATTACTTGTGCAGAGCCTCTTTCAAGTACTAGAAATCTGGAACAGTCTCTGTGTTTCAGAAGCAAATAAAATTTGCCTTTTTTTTCCCTGTGAGCCATGCTGAATTAATTGGAAAGAAATGAACCTCTTATTTCTGACTGATTCAGATTGGCTTAGGAAGGCTATTTGGAAGGTTGATAATTCTGAGTGGGGAATAGGATGGCAGCTATTTTGCATGAAATACCTGACTTATTATTGGTGATTACAATATCCAGGTCAAGCTGATAAGCCATCATTTAGCAGTCTGCAGCAGCTCACTGAGTAGTTTTGTTTTATTGGTGTCTTTGGGTAATAGTGTGAGGGAAGGAAGGATTGCAGTGTCCTTTTACAGAGCAGAGGGTAATGGCTCTAGAGAAGCAGGAGACTATGAAAGCTCTATTGGTCACAACGAGTCTCTGAGAGAAGCTTTTAAAACAGCCATCCATCACATTTATTCCTGTATTGCCTCTGCTGCAGCATCCAGGATGTGCTGCTTTGGCCGCTCCCAGAAGGTCTGTAGAAGGCACCACAACCACGCTGACTGCAGGGGCCAACCTGGGGAGGCTGAGCGAGCAGCAGGCTCGGCTCTTGGGGCATGTGCTGCTGCTCAGGGCTGTGAAAGTGCCCTGCTTTTGCTGTGAAACAGTGTCAAACACCTCCTGCAATGCACAGAGCAAAGCGGCTCGCGTGGGACTCCCTCCTCCGAGTGTCCTTTTCAATTCACTTCACTGAAATTGGAGGGAGACGAGGCACTTTTGAACTCGGTGCCTTCTTCATATATATATATATATATATATATATATATATATATAGGGAGATTGATTCTGTCATCCTTCTTTAGCTGCTCTGGTGCTATTGTGGGTAGAGAAGAAGCAAAAGGGTTGCATTTGTTAATTGAAATCAGAAAGCAAGGAGTAAGTATTTAATGCTATAAATAAGTATAAATACTGAATATAATGCTTCGGGGTGTTTTCTTACAGTGTTTTGGCTGCAGTTAGCAAAATGCCCTTCTCCTGGAAGGCTGCAATAGGGGTGGTGCTGCAGAAGGGTGCTGCCCCCACCCCAGCACAGTGCTACATATTTTAATAGGTTGTTGCATTTTGAAATAAATGTGTATACATGTATCTGACTCACCTGCCCCACTTGTTTCCCGGTATAACAAGTTGTTACATTAGTTTCCTATTTACCCTTTGGATCACTGAAAAGAAAGAAAAACATTCTTGCAATCTTATTTACCTGTGGTAGGAGACGGTGCTGAAAGGACTGGTCTGCCACCCCTGAACACTCGCTGTGAGGGTTCATGCATCAGCTTTGCCTCCTCAAGTGTTTTCTCTCTTACTTTTCTTTCAATATTCAGGATCCTCACTTCACAAAGGACTCGTGTCACTCCACCCTGAAGAGTGTAGGTGTGCCATTGTGCTTC
The DNA here is from genome assembly GCA_035221455.1 of Xenops minutus. Classification (NCBI taxonomy): domain Eukaryota; kingdom Metazoa; phylum Chordata; class Aves; order Passeriformes; family Furnariidae; genus Xenops; species Xenops minutus. The sequence goes on from JAWWEE010000021.1 coordinate 17,894,226, forward strand.
CCCTGGTTCCCAGCTGCAAGAACATGCCTGTCTACTGAGCCATTGTCTTGTTTTCCCACCTGCTCTTCCCTTAATTGCCATAAATCCCAGAATTACACAGAAGGATTGGTGACTCAGGACAGGTCATTAAGCACCAGCAAAAGCACGTGGTTTTGGTGTTTACCTGGCTAAGCAAGGAAGTGCCTTTTAAGTCCTGGGAGCTTCTAGATCATCTTGGAATGGCCTGGGTTGGAAAGCACCTTGAATATCATCTCATTTCACCCCACTGCTGTAGGCAGGGGCACCTTCCACCAGCCCAGGTTGCTCCAAGCCCCGTCCAACCTGGCCTTGGACACTTCCAGGGATGGGGC
>JAWWEE010000021.1:17894675-17947195 GCA_035221455.1 Xenops minutus
CCGATCTGACACTTCCAGGGATCCAGGGGCAGCCACAGCTTCTCTGGGCACCCTGTGCCAGGGCCTGCCCACCCAACAAGACCAGTTGTATCTTGTCCACTATTTATGGTTTTGCTCCTCCATCAGAAGTAACTCCCAGCTTTTGTTAGATCAGGAGCTGAGACTTGTCACAGGCATGTGCTGGTCTCTGTCCTTAGGGTGCATTGAGCACTGTTAACCTCACCCAGTTTGGGTCATTTCCTTGGGTCTGGATGGCTGGTAATGTTGATGCACAGAAATTCCTGCATTATTACATTTTTAGCATTATCATGTATCACTTCTGCTTCAGTCCCACCAAGCATGAAGGCTAATCCACATTCCAAAAGCAAGTAAATGCCAAGAAAAAAAATTGACATTTACCACAGAATCCTCTATTCAAATTGTTTATTTCATCCAAGCATGAAGCTGGATTAAAAAATTGCTTAAAAATAGTGTTGCAGCTGAGTACTCAAATAATCAAATAAGGCTTTGGTAATATTGATGAGAACTTGGGTGCTCAAACAATGCCTGAGGACATGTGGCCCTTGCTGTATGATGGGCTACTTAAAATTGCAATCTTGAATATAGAACTGAAAATAAATGCACTGTGGCTCAGGTTGGGCAGAGAAGCTGTGGCTGCCCCATCCCTGGAAGTGTCCAAGGCCAGGTTGGATGGGTCTTGGAGCAACCTGGGCTAGTGGAAGGTGTCCCTGCCCATGGCAGGGAGTAGAGTGAGAGGATCTTTGAAGTCCCTTCCAACCCAGACCATTCTGGGATTCTATGATTAGGTGTGAACTGTGTGTAATTAATTTTGCTGTCACAGTGCAGATGCTCCTGAGAAGCAGGTACTGAGTAGCAGCAACCCCACCCAGGGCCCACTGCTACCCAGTGATGAACAATTAATGGACCTTTCAGCTGATGAAGTTCTGATTCTCGCCTGTAAATGCAGTTGGAATTTTTAGTTTTAGGCTTTTATGTTTGTTCTCTGTTAAAGTTTGCTGTGCATGTGCAGGTGGTTCCATTTGCACCTGATGGAGTAGGGAAAGACCAAGGTACTCCCTTATAAATACACGTAGTACTTTCAGAGCAAGCTGACAGGAGACCCTCCTACTCCTCACAGATTTCATAACCTGGTGCAAGGCAGCAATTTATGACTCTGTCTCACATGTTGCTATGAGGTGCAGGCTGGATCCCAGCCTCCCTCCTCTTTCCTTGGGCTTTTGGCATTCATTAGGAGCTCAGAAACAGAGCTTTGCTTTTGTCTTTACCTTTTTGGTTTTTTCTCTCAAACATATTGAGGGAGTTTTCCTCCAAGACTTTACCTCCAGGATTTGAATTTATTGCTTTTCAGATTAAAGTTTTGCAGTGCCTAAATAAAAATGGCCCCATTATAAACATATAGTCAGTTTGGTAATGTAACAACTTAATAATATTATATAAACATGTTTCTTCAAGAAAATTTGTTTTGAGTGAAACCATATGCACATGTTAATGGGAAATATTTTTCACACTTATGCTTTTTTGCCATTCTTTGTATTTTTTTTCAATACTTATTAATAGCATCCTTCTGAAACTTCTCTGATGAGACTACAGAGCAGATTTTTTTTTTTTTAATGCTTTAACTGGAGCACAATTTTAAGAGTCTTGGATGTGATTCCAAACAGAGCTGAACGAGAGTGAAATAATATGTAGTCACTGATTGATTATATAGCTATAATTATACTTAGGGACTTTTCTGATATTATATTGACCCCTGGAGCAAAGCTCCAGCAATGAATAAATTATCATTCACTTTTTTATGTGTAAATCAATCCATAGGGACTTTTCACCATGGAACTTCTGCTGGGGAACTTGATATACTGATCTTTGACTTCACATCTTGTTCTTTGGAGAGGCTGCAGGACTCATTTGGATGGCTTCCCACCCTTTTCCTACAGTGAGCAGTTGCATTAGAAGGGTAATGCATTTGGGGGGGTTGAAGTTGTGAATTTTGACAGGTTTGAGGTAACCTCCATTACTTTCCAACGTGACACTACATTTTGTTTATCCTGTAAATCACGTCTCCGTAGATGTGCTTGGCAAGCATTGCTTCCTGGTGCTGAGTGTCTCACACCTCAGCCTTCTGGGGAATTCAGTGTGGATGATTGTTTAGCTGTCAGCACTGGCTGTCCACTTGATTTAACAAATGCTGCTTCACCCTCAAGAGCTTTCTATCCAACTAACAGGCAGTTGTGGTTGATGATTAGGGTGCACACCTTGGAATGGTTTGGGTTGGACCTTACAGATCATCTAGTTCTACCACCCTGCCATGGGCAGGGACACCTTCCACCAGCCCAGGTTGCTCCAAGCCCCATCCAACGTGGCCTTGGACACTTCCAGGGATGGGGCAGCCACAGCTTCTCTGGGCAAGCTGTGTCAGGGCCTGCCCACCCTCACGGGGAGGAATTTCTTCCTAATATGCCATGTAACCCTTCCCTCCATCAGATAAAGCAATTCCCCCTTGTCCTGTCACTCCCCCCTGTCCAAAGTCTTTCTCCAGCTCTCTTGGAGCCCTTTAAGATACTGTAAGGCAGGTCGAAGGTCTCCCTGGATCCTTCTCCAGGCTGAACAACCCTCAGTTTGTCTCCATAGGAGAGGTGATGATTATTTGCTTATTTTTGCTGTGTGGTTGTGTGCAAATGGAAGGGATGTTGTCCCATGTAGGGCCAGCTCTCAAGGTTTTCTCCCAGCCTCGCTTCTCTGTGGAGCTCAGAGCTCACCCATTTGAGCCACAACATTAGGGTTTGCTTTTTCCATGGCTCTACTGTGTCATGGGTGTCTGTGGTGAGATTCATCTGATACCTTAATGTCCAGTTACAGCTTGAAAGGTCTTTCCCCCCTTCATGGCTACCCTATTCATTTTACCAGGCAGAGCATTGCATCTTCCCTGGGCTTTGCTGTGCTGCTGCCTGTCCCCCTGCCCAGTGACCATGTGGGTCCCCGAGCCCCCAGGCCCTGGTGCAGCTCCCTGCAGAGCTGGCTCCGTGCCTGGGCAGGAGGGACAGCTGGCCACTCACACACACTCTGCCTCCCATCTTTCACCAGATCTTTCTTAAGAGAAAAAGGTTTCTGAATCACCTCGTAGTGGCTCAGCTTTCTTGTGACTCCCTTTGTGGAAAGCATTTTTGAAAGCCTACAGGTATCTCTTGGATTTTATTATATCCAAATATATAGAGCCAGCTGACTCTTCCTCATCCACGTGCATGCGGCAGATCAGGAACCATGACTTCCCTTTCCCAAAGAGGAAAACTGACTTTCTTCCTTGGCATAAGATGTTTTTCTACATATTTATTGCTAGGTTTAATAATCTGTTTTTATTTGCTTGGTATAGGTGCCAGAACTATGTGTTTTACTCATATGTCCACTCTAAGCTTATAAAAGGGTAAAATGAATGACCCCTCCTTGCCCTGTCTCTGCTGCTCCATCACCTGCCTGGATGAATCCCCCCTTTTTTTCTTGTTCATTGGCACTTTCTGTGCTGCAGCTTCTTTTAGACCAAGTTTGCAGGTTGCATGTTGCACACAAACCTTTTTTTTTATAAAATCATTACTGAAGCCCAAAATGTGGTTTCAAGCTTTAAAATATCTCTAGTTCTGTTTTAGTCCTTTTGGATTTTATGCTCTTGATACCTAACAGATTTTTTCCCCCAAGTCCTCCTCCTCCTCTATATCTTTTTAATCCTGATTTTACATACAGCACTCCTTTGCATTTTATCTTTTACTTAAGTTGCTGTCCAGATGGAGAGTTTTATATGTTCTGAACTGTCAGGCTTTATTGTGCAGGATTTTAACAGCAAGGTCAGTCCACGGGAACTTCTGTTATTCCTAATGAAGGATAGGTGGCACTCTTGTTATTTGTGTTTGGGTCCCTCAAATAAATCAGGTGCATGCACTCTCCCAGAAAGATTTCTTTTTATGGAGTAAATGTTTTAGAGAGTGTTCTTGAACACTGAAGAAGATTTGATTTTATTTTATATTATTTTTAATATGAACATGTACTTCAGTTGCCTGAGTCTGTGACTGGATCACAGTACTCTGTAGGAAGAGAAAATGTTATTTTTATGAAGGCCTCAAGAAAAAGTGCTCAGCTATATGGGATGGGCTTATTTTACATATATAACCTTTTGGGTATTTATATTTTCTTACTATTTCGTTAGGCAGAGAAGAAAGCTAACAAAACCTTTAATGTAACTTTAACTCCAGTCATTAATACATTTATACTATGTACTTTCATAATAGTTGTGTATTTGCAGTATAGATTTAAGCTGGCATTGCTGAATGAAAGGAAATGGCACATTAGCAAGTGCTGAACAGTCATGAGAGCCTTTATTTCTTTAACCAGCAAAGTAAATTTGTTGCCTAATTCTGTCAGTTGATTGTAGAATTTTATACATTAGCTAGTTTGAGAGTTCTCTCTTATGATCTAAAATACCTGGAACATGAAAAAATACATGCTGGTAGAGGTATGATGTTATAGCTGCTTTCTGCAACTCTAAAGGAAGATTGGTTTCACCTCTACAGAATGTTTTTCTCTCCTCTTACAGCCAGGACGTGGTTACAGGGAGGTATTTTAACCTTGGCACTTGATTACTGCAAATCAAATCAATTTTATTATTCCTGGGGGCTGACAGGTTCATCTGGCTGAGACCAAGTGATTTGGTGACCTCAGACCTGTTTCTCTGCATCCACTTGTCAATCAATTGATTCTGTTATTGCTCTTCCCAGAAAGGAGCCCCATGGTGGAAGGGAAAGTGGATAAGTGGAGCTGGAGTGAGCAGGGATGAGAAAAATTTCCATTCTGCCTCTGAAGAGTATGAATATCTAAATATTTAGTATTTTGTCACATGTTTTTGCCATGTAAAATCTTCTCTGTGATGGGATCATGGCTTGTCCAGTGGCACAGGCTGTTCCCAGGGAATTTCTCAGTGGAAGCCCTTTAAACAGAGCCATCCCCAAGTTCTGAACCTCCTACAAGGCTGCTTTGGCTGTGCAGTTCAAACAGACAATTAAATAGGGACTGTGGAGGGAAAGGAGATGCTCATTAGAGACAAACCCCTACGTTTGTGTGGTTTTCACTGAGCATTTCCTAAGGGGTGTTACTGCCCAATCAGAGCATACTGTGCTTTGTGTTGTTTTCAGTATGTTTTCAGTGCTTAATTTTAGTTAACTCCAGCTCAGGTTTCCTGACACTGTGCTTTGTTGGTATGGCATGAACTTAGTTGAAAGAGAATCTTTCTTGAAAGAGTTTCCAATCTAATTTAGATTTTAGATATCTTCACTTTAAAATATTGAGTTAGTATGTATTCACTGGGGAAAGAGTGCTTGATTTCAGTTTTCATGATGATTGAATTATGGAATTAAAAGTTGATTGAACAGCTATTTTGTTTTAATGGATGGAGAAACATATTATAATTTGGCAGTTTATTTTGCAGTTTATATTTTTGGTGCCATCCCATGTAACACAGGCTCACGTATTACTCATCCCTCCCTTCTTCTCCTGCAAAGAGATTTGGATTTCTTTTTTAATCCTTTTAAGTTCAATACCCTGAAGTGTTTGAATTGAAGAGTCTCAAGTAAAAATCTGTTTTGGGGCAGGAAGTTGTCTGGATGTTTTGGATAACATTTACTTTTACTTTCCAATGCCAAATGAGCTTTCAAGCCGATGCCATTATGGCAGAGGATTTTGTGTTTTGTATAATAATGCAAGTCCCAAATGGTGGCAGTTATTGAAGTTAACACTTTTTGCCCAACTGTGGGAGTGCCAGCATCTTTGAGAGATTCCAATTTTGGTTCTTATTTATGCTTGACATTTAATGTGCTTGACATTCTGATTATTTTACACCTACCTAATTTCTTCTAGCTCAAGGGATAATGACAATATTTTAAGCATCTGTGAAGTGTAGCTGTATGTTATTGAGCAGGTGCAACACTACAAATGGAAGAAAAAGGTCCCTAAACTGTCTCTAGAATCATTGGGGGGTGTGTTGCATATCTCAGGGCATTTAGATTGGTTATCAGGTTGGTGGTCAATATCAGCATTACTAATATTTAATGTCCTTTTATCTACCTAATTATCTGTTTGTGTGCTTATGGATGTATAGAAATTACATAATGCTGGACTGAGGGCTGACGTTGTGTCCTTTGTGATCAAGGGGTGATGCATTATAGTGAGAGATTTCCGAGTAGTTACTGGGGACTTCTGTTTTTCCTAAATTTTGAATTAAACTGGTGCTGTAAAATAACAAACTCGATATAAAATTCATCCTTTTAAACTGAGCTCATACGTCTATGGCACATATTTACTGCTGGCATGGTAGAATGTAGAAACAGCTGTCCTGTGCCTTGGTTTATACATAACTGGGATATAACATGAGAAATTAAAATATATGGGCAAACACTTACCTAATTGGTCATAAGTATACTCTTTGTCAAGTCTTTGCTCTCCCTTTGCAACATAACTTTCTTAGTCATCTTTTGGAGTTGTATTCCCATTTAATATGTGGTTCCCTGGGGTCATGTCGGGTTTTAGGCTCTTTTAAAAAGGTTAAAATGGATATCAGGGAAAGAGGAAGCAGGAGGAGAACAGTGGGAAAACAAAGCTTTTCAGACAAGTGCAGCTGGTGGCCACAATCCCATTTTGCTTCATCTGCTGGGAATCTTGTGTTGCACTGGACTGTTGTAGTTGTGGCTAAATTGACTGCATGAAGAGTGATGAAGTTAAAATACTTTATTTTACAGACCCTTGCAGGGACATCTGAAACACTTCCCCAAGTCCTCAAAAAACAGTTGCCATGGCCCAGCAAGGGGTCCTTGAAGTGGCACTGACTGAATGGGGTATAGAGCAATTTTTAAAAATCCTTTATTTTGCAATCTTGCCACCTGCTGGTATACTCTGATAATAAAAATTTGGTTAGGAATGTGTTGCAAGAGTCACATTTTCTTTGGTAGACAAGATCTTAAGCCTGGGAATTAAGTTCAGTGTGTTCTTCCTTCACTGTGACAGCGCCCCATGTCAGGTGCAGTGTGGGCTGTGCATCCCTTTGCATTAGATAGGATGGAGTTGTATCATAGAATGGCCTGGGTTGGAATGGACACTAAAGAGCAGCTCATTGCAACCCTTTTACCATGGACAGGACTCCTCCCACTAGCCCAAGTTTCTCCAGGCCCCATCCAACTTGGCCTTGAACACTTCCAGGGATGGGGCAGCCACAGCTTCTGTGCCAGCACCCCATCACCCTCACAGGAAAGAATTCCCTACTAATATCTAATCTAATCCCAATCTGGGTCAGTGTGAGGCCATTCCACCTTGTCCTGTCACTCCAGGCCCTTGTAACAGTCTGTCTCCATCTTTCCTGTGGGCTCCTTTAGGTACTGGAAGGCCATAATTAGGTCATATTGAAGCTTCTCTTCTCCAGGCTGAACAATCCCAATCTCCCAGCCTTTTCCTGTAGCAGAGGTGCTCTATCCCACTCATCATCTCCATGACCCTCCTCTGGACTCGCTCCAGCAGCTCCAGGTCCTTCCTGTGCTGGCCCCCAGGGCTGGAGGCAGCTCTGCAGGTGGGGCAGAATCCCCCCTGTCCTGCTGCCCATGCTGTGGGATCAGCCCAGGGCATGGGGGGCTTTTTGGGTGCTGAGTCATGTCCAGCCTCTCCCCCAGCAGCACCCCCAAGCCCTTCCCCCCAGGGCTGCTCTGCATCCTTTCAGCCCCCAGCTCCCACTGATTTCTGCAGACATGAGGGAAGAGAGAGTCTAGAGGTATTGTGTGGTCCTGGAACACTGCATTGTGGCACGTTAATCTTCAAAATAGATTTAAAAATATAATTTAAAAAGGAACTGTGTCCATGTCCTGAAATTCCCTGAGAAAATTAGTCAGGCTGAATTGACCTAAGTTATGGTAAGAATATTTAAGGGATGTTGTTGTCCCTAAAACAAGTACTATAAATCCAAGCAATATGGAACTTAAATGTATGTGAATAGTTTAGACTTCCATTTGGGCACAAGGTGGAGACTGAATCAAGTTCGTGATGTGGAAAACCTGGCCCTGTTGAAACTTAGTGGCAGGAGCATCGGGAAGCTCACGCCTTTATGTTAATCCAAGATGAAGCAGATGTGGCCTTACTGGTGTCTGCAGGGAAATCCTCATTTATAATAGAAGATGTTTTCACATGGTGTTCAAAGGGCATTAAACAATCCTGGTTTTGCAAGCTGAATCCAAACATGATTTACTGAGGGGTGTGATGAATTGATCATTAGCTGGAACGTACAAGTCAGAAGTGGATGTTTTCTCTACCCACAGCATCCCCTCCGGCTCTGCCATATGCTGTTTGACATGAGAGTGACTGAATATATTTCTGTGACTCGGGTCGAAAATGGCATTGTACTGGAGCACAGTGGTTCCCCTTTAATATAAAAAGACCAAAAAGTTGTTTCTTTTTTTTCTCTTCTTATGGTTTAGTGTTGATATGTTCCCACATGGAATGCTTGCTTCCAGTCCAAGGAGGACTTCTCCTCCTTGCAGAGCTGCTGCCTGTCATTTCAGTATGAAATTTCACTATGATGCTTGAGCATCTCTTATGAAACCAGTCAGAATGTCATTTATTCATGATGGCATCAGTATGTTGACCTTAAGACCTCTCAATTATTCACTTCCAAGTTCTTAAGTCAAGCAAGGAAAACCAGGGGGCTGTCTCCTCTCTGTCACCCCCCTCTTGCACATGGACACAGAACACAGAGCCACAGAGGCCCTGCCCAGCTGCACTGCTCTGCCCCTGCCCTCTCTGCCATGAGCCAGAGCAGCAGATACTGAAGGCAACAGGAGGAGCACTGCCCAGTTTGGTTCCTGCTGCCTTCTTCTTCCTGGCTGTTCTTGGCCTTGGACTTCCCCTTCCCACTTTCCACCTCCTTCTTAGTACTCTGTATTTGCCCTGTTAGTACTGGGTATTAATAATGCTGAGTAGCTCTTCTGGAGCAGCTTCAAGTCCTGAAGGTTTAGAGTTATGTTTTTCTAGCTATTTTTAAAGATGATGGGAATTATGACCAGTTGTAAGTCTCCAAAGGACCATGAGCATAAAAAGTACCATTTATTTGCATACATGAGAGGCCAGAGGGGCTACAGCTCTGATAAATGGATGGGAAGGAGAGATCATTGGGACCGAAGCCCACAGTTTCCAGCTTTTAATTCACATCTTTAGTCACAGAGTTAGAACTTTGTAATCACATTATTTTACTGCAAAGTGTCCATAACTATTTATGACACTGGATGTTTGCTCTTGGATCTGTTTCTCCTGTGGGGTATCTTTTAGATCAATCCTTGTTTGTTCTATTAATTTGCTTAATTCTCTGGGGTTTGTCAAGTCTAATTATCTTCTTTCTTTCTTCCAGTTTTGAAATCAAGATTGATTAACCAACACGAAAAGACCCAGCTGGTTATGTGACTTGGAACCCTGTTTATGAAGCACTCATTCATTTTCACGAGACGACAGCACTGTAAGTTGTTTTTCTTCTTTTTCACCACAAAATTAAAAATCTGTTGTTTTAACTTAATAGAAATTCTAGAAAATTCCTGAGCAATTCAACTCTTATTGGTAAATACAGTCTTAATTTTTGGCTTAGTGACACCAGCCAGGAAAGGGAAGTGCCTTATTCACTTTACCATTCTACTCACCAGAGATTTCTTTCATGTAATGATGCTACTTATGGTTTCACATCATTGGAGGAGAACTTCCCTGATTTAGAAAGATCAATCTGCTCTCTCTTTACGCTGTGTTGAATGAAGTGTGGGATCAGTGACTGTGACAAATGTGTATTTTGGACTGCATTGATGGTGGATTACATAAGGGCAGGGGCTGAAAAGCAGGTGCAGGAGGAGATGGCAGTGCCACTCAATGGCACCTCTGCAAGCAGCTCTAGCACAGTTCTGGATTCTCCCCCTAACTTCAGACCCTGGAGAATGCCATGATTTTGTGAGTGAAAGAGCAGCTTCTTTAGGTATTTATTCTGAATTTGCTGTTGAATAGCAAGTGATTCTAGTGACTTGTAAGTGGTGATGCAATGCATGTACAATCTGTATTTTTGTTTGTTACCTCTTGTTACTGAAGGTTCATTCACTGAAAAGGAAAAATGAGGTTTAATGTTCAAATTAATATAGGAAAAAAGGAAATAACACTCATACCTACTAAAGTAAGTTTTGTGGTTATGAAATTGTAGAATTAATAAAGAAAAATGAATAAGTATTTGCTGTTAAATAGAGTTTTCTACAGTGAAATATAAGCTTACTTTTGATTTTTATGCTTACAAGAAGATGTCTGAGTGAATTGCTTTATGACAACAATAAATATATTTGCAGAATGGTAATGAGATTAGTTAGCATGTTGTTAGGAAAGTAAGAGAATCACACTTACTCTTTTTTTAACAAGTAAACATTGGAAACAACACCACAACAAGAGTACCCTATTGGGTTGCACTTCATGGAATGTTTCCTCTCCTATGGTGTGTGTGGAACCAGACTTAAAGCTTGATATGAAAAGCACAAAGAAATGGATAATACAGATAAAAAGGCTTTCTAGTTTTCTATGAGTGCTTCAGGAAACTTTCCATACGACAGCTGTAAGTTCTGTGTAGCTGCTCTGGAGAAGACTGCACAAACTGGTCTTAGATTATTTATTTCCTTTGGTACTGTGTGTTAAAAAACCTGAAATAACTTATGAAGCTGTTAGGAAGTTAGTAAAAATAATTATATTATACAAGATGGCCCTTGCACAGCTTTCATGTATTTAAAATATTATGTAATGTTTATGTGGATAGAAATTACTCAAGGGTTTGCCCTCTTTTGTCACTAATAATCTCCAGATGGATTTCCACCAGGGTGATAAGTGTACCTATAGTTCTCACCTACCTGTAAATGTTTGAGAGGCCCTTTTAGCTAAAACTAATCTATCTTAGATCAAAATGTTCTGCTCAGTGCCTGTGTTTTTTCAGTGTAGAGCAGGATGAAAACATGGTCATAATGACTGTGTGGGCAACTGTAGCATCAAACCATTGCAGTGTGCTCGGCATCACTTCTCCCTGACAGGCTGTGACTGCAGCAGTTTGGCACCATTGCTTTAAGGAAGGTTTTAATAGGTGCTACAAGCTGTGCAGACCAAATATTGTGCTTGTCTTTCAAAGTATTAGTGATTCAAGCTTCATTTTATTCAAAAACTCTTAAACAAGTAGTCTATAATCTATTTGTCAGACATTTAAATGTCTGTAAGAGACTGAAAAGCTAAGGCAGACTTACTAGAGAGGGAACTTTCTTAGTCATTCAGCTATTAAAAAAAGAAAAGCCTCCTCGAGCTTTTTGTCCCTTTTTTTTTTTTTTTCAGAGAAGTAAGGAGAGTTTGAAATACCATCATTTTCTCTATTTCTGAGTATAATCCATGATGGTTTTAATTCCTGTTGTGGAAGGCAAGCTGCCAGGCACAATCACACTGTTTAGTACACTTGTAAAAACAAAGAATTGCAACCCCCCCCTCAATAAACAACTCTTCTTAAAGCACCCTTTGCCTTCAGGCTCTCACCTCCTGTGCCAGAGGGATATAATGGGCTGGCTCCCTGGATTTCACTGTCTTCATGTTGCTCACTCCCACTGATGAAGACGAGGTGTCTGTTCTGGTTAGACTTTAGCACGAGTTTTGGTTGCCATGAACCAGGAGGTGCCATTGCTTTGGCTGGGGGAATGTGGCTGGAGAGGCCAGAGGTGCACAGGGATTATTCCTTCCCAAAGGTAGCTGCAGCTCTTGGCCTCTCCTAAGGGTATTCCCATCTGAAATGCTTCCTGGTTTGGTTTGTCATCCCTGTGATTTACCAGAGTTATTCAGGGAGGCACTTTGGGCTGTGCTGCAAATATTTCTGTACTCAGAACTGAGACTGGGGAAGCTCAAGGAATGGTTTTACCTGCAGCACCGCGTGCAGCTACACCTGTGGTTCACTTCTGCCCTGTAAGTGCAGGGCACTGGGAAGCCACTGAAACTTTTGGCTTCTCCAGGAGTTACAATAACCTTTGGCAAACTGCTTTTGTCACTTCTGCCACCTACACTGGAGGAAAGCAGCTGTAACAGCAAAGCGTGGGATTATGAGTCTCGCTTGATTGCAATTTTCAGCACAAATTATACACCAGCTCATCCCAAATGATGGCATCTATGTCAGCAAAATTTGGTTTATAGGTGTGATGGAGGACAGTCCCATCCATCTATCTCTCTGTTACCTTCCCTGGGATTGTCCCCTGTGTTTTGAAGGGGGAGAGGAGCATGTTCCATTTGCTGTCAGTTGTTAGATGTGAATATGATGATACTCATTCAGAAAAGTTGTGCAGAAACAGAATAGCTCTGTAACTTCAGTTACCTGTACAGTCATCTTTTGGCACTACTAAATTAAATATATAAATGTCTGTGAATATATCTGAGCTCGTGCTCCTTTGAAGGGCAAACTTCCTTTAATTAAATAATCTTTTCCTGCTCTCTGAAGTTAGTGACATTTTCTAATCATACAATTCCTAGATAATTTAAGATCTGTGTTATTTTAATAGGTCAGGAAGGGTAATATTGCTACATAACTGTATTCAGTGAGAGGGTCACAGCAGGCAGTAGTTCTTGCATTGGGTTTCTCATCAGTAGATCTTGAAGTCCATTATTAAAAGTATGAATTGTTTGTGCTTTAGAGGTGATGGGGACTGTGGCCCTGTGAGCTTATCCAGCATGGCTGTGCAAACCTCTCTTCCTGTTCTATTGACTAAACACCCCAGTGCAATGACTCTCCTGAGCAATATATTAACACACAAGATGGAAACACAAAAGCCAAAAGAGTTAATGGTGTCTTAATGGAATAAAACTAAGGGTCTTTTTTCTTTTGAAACAGAGAAAATTAAATCTATTCCTGACGAGTTCTGTGTTGTGTGTGCTGTTCAAATCATCCATTTGATTTGAACATATTAAAAATGAAGTAAACATATAATGTCAGTTTATTTTCTTATTATTGACTGGTACCCTGGGATTTAATTATTCCTTGTCTGTCTTGGTGTGGAACGGTTATTAAAATATGGCAAAGACCAGCAGTGCCAGTGACTGGTTTTCCTTTCTACACCAAATGCATGGCACTTGTCTGGCAAGAGTACAGAGGGTGTTGGTGTTCCACAGGATTCTAAGGAATTGAGTAAGGTTGGGGACAGCAAACGTCAGATGACACTTCAGTAAATGCTGATTATTGATGTAATTATCTCTTAGTTTCTTACTTTTGGTGCACATTTCTGATCTAAAAATATTCTGGAAATGTTCCATACAATTAAAAAGATAAGAGCTTCATAATAATAATAATAATGATTTTTTTTTGTAATATTCATATTACTATTTTTCTTAAAAAAATATATTTTAGGTTTGCATGTTGGGGGTAATTTTAATTTTATCTTTACTATTCTTACAGTGCCAGCAAAATAGCTGCTTTTGATAATTTGGCATTAAGTGGTTAATTGCATGCTCTGAGAGGCCTTTGTCTAGTGCATTGCTCAGTAATGTCACTGAGGACAAGCCTTTGGTGGGAATTTCTGCCTTGGCCACCTGGGGAAGGTGGAGCTCCTTCCAGGTGCTGCTGGGCACATTCTCCTGCCCTGAGGAGAAATGTGCTCCAGAGAGTCCCTGCTAAGGACCAGTTTCTCCTGACTTTGAACCAGTCCTGGAAAATACCAATAAATCACTTGTAATTGATGAACAGCCGCCGTCCATGAAGTGAAATTGCTGCCTGCTCCTTGCTGGGTCAGGCTTTTCCTTGGCAGGGATTTGTAGGTATGTTACTGCATTTGTACTGGCTTCTGGCTCTTCCTAAAGCCCAGATCAAGGCTTTTCTGCTGGTTTCTCCTAATAGAGACGATATAAATGAGAATTTTCTTAATGTGACACACAGAGGGCTGAGTACAATTCAAATGCTAATATGCAGAAACTAAGTCTCACAAAGGAGTGTGTTAACATTTGCCTTTTTTCACTATGTTTCAAAGGGTGCATGCCAAGTCTTGCTTGACATATATCACATACTCCATTGTACAAATTCACCCTTAAAGGCAGAAGAAGCATTTCCTTCTTGCACAGTTTGTCTTATGATCCCATGGAAAAGCAAAGGTTTCCTTTCATGACCCCACCTGAACCTGCTTTGCTGATTCCTCAACTTTCTCCCCCATTCCTGTGTTAAATTTCCCTTTTTCAAGGAGAAACTGAAACGAATATATCCCCCAGAGACTGGATTGGGGTTTTTTTTCCAGCTGACTTTGTTTTACTGCTTTCCTGGGTGCTAGAAAAGCTCTCCTTTACTTTGGTGTTCTTTCCTCTTCTCTTCAGTTTGCCCTGCAAGTGCAGCTCCTTACTGAGATCAGGCTTAGCTCACTTTAGGCAAACTACTAGTTCCTTTTTTACCTAGTTATTATTAGAATGTCTATTGTGCTCTTGGATCTTGTTTAGCAGCTTTGGATTTTAAGTCTGTGTTTTGCCTGCTGTTGACCCTGACTCTTAGAATTCCCTTGACTTCATGAATGGTGCACTTTTACACAAAGTAGGTGAATTCTCTGCTTTCAGTTTGATGATCCAACCGTTTTCTATTGCAATACATTTTCCCCCAGAGAGTTCATCTAAACCAGTGCTACTCATACCTGTTTAGAACGGCTATTTGATACTTTCCAGCTTTTGCAGGGTTCTGCAATCCACTGCACTTCTTACCCATCTTTCCCTGAGCTGGAGAGCCCTCCAGAACAGCAAAGGAGGCTGGAGAGGAGTTTGTGACCTCCCTCCTCACACTCCCTTGGTCACCATGGCCAGCTTGTGCCTCAGCTTGGCCCTGACTCCAGGCTCCTGCTGGCTTTGCTCTCTGTAGTATTCCAAGATAGTGGCTTCTTACTCTTTGTACGGGCTGAGCAACTTGTTCTTGAATCTCATTTTCGATTTCTCAGTAATCTCTCTCTGCAGATGTTGGTGCTTCAGCACTCAGTGAAGTGATGCTTTGCTTTTTGTGTATGTAAGCAACACATGGGCTGTAGCCAGCTACTGAAACTCACAAAATATTTAAGAATATGTTTAAATGCAAAGTCTTACAGAAAATGCAAATTTATTACTTATTACTTTTCACTTGATTCTCATGATAGATTTCTGGAGAGTGCTCTGAAGCTTTTTTTCTTGGTGCTATCACTACTTTGCCTTCATGCTTATGCTAATTTTCTTTCTTTGCCAGAGCCCCATAACACTTGTTATCAGTAGCTACAATTTCCTGCCACCTGTGGTGGAATATATTTCTTCATTATGAGCTTTTTGCTGCTTCCCCAAGTTTTGGCTTTGATTAGCTGCTCTGGAATTTTTACATATCATCATTTGTCCTGCAAAACTTAATTATCTGATAGAGATGAAAATTGCAGTTTCTAGGTTGTATTGGCCCCAGGTCACTTAGTGCCAGTTCCTGGTCCCAGTGCTGGACTGAACTGGTGCTAAATTCAGTGCAAGAGAGTGTGGTGGGAGGCTGAGCTTTGTGGGGCTGGTTTTGGATTTGTTGTGGTGGGTTTTTTTCCCCCCTTTCCTTTAAAGTGAAAGAGCACTGGACATGCCAAGACTCACTTCAGAGAGACTTACCTGAACTAGGTTGGAATATAGTAGAGATTGATAGTAGAAATTCAGACTTCTTAAGTCTCAATTTGGTGAACATTTTCTTAGTCTTATTTGCAGCAACTTTCCATCCCTGTTGTAAGGATTACATTTTCAAGGACCTCTTTAAAAAGAAAATTAAGCAGAGTTTTCCCACTCACTATTAAATCTTCATGGAATGGTGTGCTGTGAATCCTTCTACCCAGATCCAAACAAAAGAGAACAGAAATTACACTAGCTACTAGCTTTATAAATGCAAACATTATATTGCTGCAGTCCATTGAATGGACTTTTCTGTACTCAGTTTAAAAACCCTGAACTTTTTGTCTCAGGAACAGCTGTCCAGCTCCTCATCTGTAGTACATTGTTTTTTCTCCCCATCAACATGGTCTGGAAGGAGGATAAAAACTCTGGATTTGCTACAATGTGCTAAAAAGCAGCATGTGTGTATATGAAGGCAAATGTAAATGACGCTGAATTTGCAGCATGGAAAAAGGGACTTGGCAAGTACAGATGTGCAGCTTAAATACTGTGGGAGGAGGAGGAGGAGAAGTGGGTTTGTTGCTTTGTGCTGAGCTCTGGTGGAGCAGCTGGTGTGAGCTGAAGTGGCACCACAGGTAAAGCTGCTGCTGTCTGGGCTGCAGGAATCCATCTGATGTTTGCTGGGGGAAGGATTGCTGAGCAGGAACACTGAAGAGACAAAGAGAGCAAAGAAAAGGTTGCCATAATCTTGACTGATGTTTCCATCTTTACTCTTTCGAACCGTATTTACCCCTGGGATATAAATTCCAGCTTGGAGGGAGTGAGTCCATATTGGTCTATAAAAAATTGCCTGTATTAGGCACTGTCAACCTGTTTATGAAACAGTCCAAGTACTGAAAAAACTGCTGGAAAAGCTCTAAGGATGACCTTGCTGGGTTCCCCTGTGCCCATTTCTCCCCAGTACATTTGTCAGCCTCTGGCCTGCCACTCTCCTCTCAGGAGCTGATGGCCTTTAGTTCCTGCCTGGTTGCTTTGGGGTTTTGTTTCTGGGGTTTTTTTGGGGGGAGTTTGGATGGTTTTGGTTTTGTTCCCTCCCCCCAACCTCACTGCTGAGGAATTCTTCCTTGTCTCACCATCCCACGGGTCCCCAGAGTCCCCAGCCCTGCTGGAGTGGGTGACTCACCACTGGGAATGTCTGTCAGTGTTGCTTGAGAAACCAGCCCCACTGAAATGGGAATGCAATTGGTGCCCAGTGGGCAGAGATGAAACTTTCACATACTAAACTGTCTGCTTGCAGCATTTCTGCTTGTCAGGGTGCTCATGGCTGGGGTGGCATGACAGATTGGAGAGGTGGTGAGATCAAGGGGGCTGCTGAGTCTGCCTGTGCTCAGAAACTCTTTTTTGCCCCCCAAATCCCATGAAGTAGCATACTTGAAAATTAGGAAAGGCAAACAGTACCAAGGTAACTTGTTATTCCTGTATGTGGTTCAGGAGAGACTTTCTGGATCAGATGTGGCATCTGAAGCAGAGTTTATAACCACCAGAAGTGGGTCATTTGTTGGGATGATTCTGGGAACCACAGAATTTTCATGTGAAGTTTGACAGAGGTTCTTGATGGATTTTGCATGTTAAAGGGTTTCCTCTCCAAAGAAAGGAAAAGAAGGAAAAACCCCACCTGATGTATCTAAGTGAGGAGCCAGCCCAATTGTCTTAGTATTTCAGAACAGAATTAAAGAATAGCAAATTGGATTTGCAATAGTTAAGCATGAGATCATTGAGGATCAGAGAATGTTCTGTCTTGTCTTCATGGAATTTGAATTAATTTTGATAAAATACACAATAGTAAGAAGAAAAACTAAAGAAAGTGAGACAGAAGGAGAAAGGGCCACCTTGCAAACCTGAAAAAATAATTTTATTGCAGTCTGTATCTGAAAGGAAAATGGCAGAAATTGAAATCCCCCAAATCATAAGAATTTTTCATATTGAGAACATAAAAAGAGCTTTAAAGCAGTGGGTTTTTTTGCAAATATAGGTGTATGAGGCAGTGGGCCTGTCCACACACACACTTAGAGTTCGTCACCAGCCCCAAGGGACAGTGAGATTTAAACTTGTGAAAAGCCTCAATTGTTTCCCCTCTGGAGCCTCAGTTTAATCCTTTGACTTTGGTGCCTAAGCCTTCATCCTTGTGATGGGGTTAGTTTTTTCCCTATAAACTCTGTCTGTGACGAGGCTTTTGTTATTCTGTAGTCAGAGTTGAGTAAAACAGAGATAATTTTCATATTATACATTAAAAGTTTTAGCTTTTTTCCCCCTTACTTTGCTTAGAAAATGCTTGTTGTGCTCATAAAGTGCTCCCTTTATACAACATTTTAAACTTCTCGCAATGGTGGTTCAATCCTTGCTGAAGAAGAAGGAGAAGAAGAAGTTGGAAACTTGCATGGATGATTCATTTTGAGCAGCTATTTTGGGGGTCTCGCATCATCTGAGATAAGGCTGCACATCAAATGGGTGGGAAACTGGTAGTTTATATACCTCCTCCACCCAGCTATTTAAATGAAAATCCATAAAACTTGAGCAGGAGATTGTCACTGGGATTTATTTGGAAAGAACACACTTTAAAAATACAGCAGGGGGCAAACATGGATGGGTCCCAGGAGTGGGGAATGGTGGGTTCAGTGGGAAATGGAGGAAATCCTGGGGGCAGGATCCAGAGTCCCATTTGGCTTTGAGCCACAGATGTTTGCAGCGCCTGAAGATAAAATGCTCCAAGGCAGCTACAATGAAATGAAATCTGCAGCGAGGCAAAAGATCAGCTCTGCATGTGTTCTCACACATTGGAGCAGAGGGAACTGCTCTCACAAATGGTTTGGGGCTTGTTTGTCACTAGCTGGGAAGGATGGAGAAGAGAGGGAGAGGACGGGTCTCTCACGGGTGCATTTGGGCTGGTTGGGGTGACAGTTCTGGGAAAAAGATAATCAAAAAAGTTAACTTTCCAATGAGAGAAGTGAGACATCTATAAAATGTAACTTATTAAAAAAATCATTATTTTGCATTGGGTAACAGTCAGGTTATTTTTATTGCTGTGGCTACTGGCTTGAAGTTGCTGTCTTAGTCTGTTAGTCTGTTCTGTGGTGTGCAAAATTCAATATTGCCAGCAACAAAAATACTGTGCTAATATTATGATAATATTTATGCCAACTGTTTGTAAAGAAACAAAATCCTAAAACTACAATGCACTTTGCTCATATATAATCATAGCAAAGTAGGAGATTGAAAAAAGTTTAGTGCAGCTTGGAATGAGCAGTGAATGAATTTAATGAAACTTTTCTTTCACTGGACCTGATTCCTCCTTGATTATTGAGAAATGATCCAAATCTTTCAATGCAGGAGGAAGTCATGTATAAAAATACAGCTTTAATAATAGTTTTCACTCAAGCTGTGAATAATACAGCTTTAAGGGTTTGTTTAATCTCTCTACAGTGCTGTTTTTCTTGTTTGTTTGTGGGCTGCAGCTGTAACTTAACCCAGCAAGTGTCCTGAGAGGTTCCACTTGCACAGTTTGACCAGTCAGCTATGAATACTCATTTTTTTTCCTGAGCAGATGGGATCCTAGTGTGTGCAGAAATACTGTCATAAGTATTTCCTTTAGTACTTCTTATGTTCTAGTTCTTTTCACAGCTCTCCTTCCATTTGGGCCATGTTTGCTGTAGGAAATATGTGTTCTGACAAAACATTTAAAGGTGAACAAAAGGGAGCGTGCTCAGAGAAAGAAATAACTTTGTCTTCTTCGAATGCCTGGTGTACTTGGTGTGCTCCTGTGTTTGGAGTGGTGATGAAGCAGAACTGCATGAAACAAAGTTCCCCATCAAACAGAGGACAGTGATTCAAAGCAGCTTAATGTGAAGGAAAAGGACTCTGCACGACACCTCAGTGGTTCCTTCCATGGCTTAAGTATATTTCCTGAGATTATTCTGCTCATTTCTATCTCTAATTGTTTGGTAAATGGATTTATAGGGTCGTGTTGTAAATTAGACTGTAAATTGTTTGGTGCCACTGTTGTCTTGTGTGACTTTTGATAGGCAAATATTCTTGACTGCAACACAACTTAGAGATTTTGAGTAGTTCTGCAATCTAAGATTTAACAGCTCTTTCTAATAGATTTTTAAAATTTCTATCTGGTGATTTTTATCTTTGTCTGAAGTAGTCCTTTAACTCATATTCAGAAATAAAAGGAAATTCTCCTAGAAGCAATTCTTAATACTTTATGCAAACTCCTGTTGCAAAATTACCTATATCTTTACTGCGACTGATTTGAAAGTGCAAAAGGTCAAAAGTGTCCTAATGTGTTTTTGAAATCCATGTGTCAGCACAGCACATTTCAGAAGGGCTGCTGGAAATTGCATTTTTCTTTTGATTTTAATTCTATACCTGGAAAGGATCAGGGGATATTCATTTCAACTGATGGCTGGAGGGTAAAACAGAAAATATATTTAGAATGGAAGGTGCATAGTGGAAAAGATACAGACTCAGAGGGATGTGATATGAGGAGATATTTATATAGTTTAATTATTTTATGTGAGTGATGTAAAAAACTGGTTTAGTTAATTTTTTCCCATCTCCTGTGCCACATCTCCATGTTTTATTTGCTACTGGTTAGTGCAATATTATTCCTGACCTTGTTCCCTACCGAAGAGACATCTTACATAGCAGAATGTCATCTAAACCAAAGGGTAATTTCCTAGAAAGCAACACTGAGCCTTGATTTATTTACTCATTCTGCCTTTCCATCACCTATCATTTTGGCAGAGCTGCTCCCTGTTGATAGTGACCTTGCAAGATGACACATTAATTCTGGTGTTTGGAATCTGTGCAGGCTGCTACTCACTCCTGCCTTTTACAATATGTGTTTGCAATGCATAGTATTCTTTAATTCATTAAAGCAGTTTCACTTTGAACAACCCAAACTCAAATGGCTTTTGGGAAACTGCTTCACTGGCACTGATATTAGTGTAGAAATTTTAAAACAGGGTTTCTAAAACAGAGTTTAAGGAAACTTTTTAGCTGTTTCACAGCCCTGTTCAAAACCACTGTAGAGTTTGCAGCTCACCAGGTTTGGTTTGGTTTTCTTTGTTTGTTTTTTTCAAGTGATCCATATGGTTGTTATAAATACATGGTACAAAAGGTGCTGAGGGGAACATATTAACAACTGGGAGCACATAACTTCATCACAGTTGAGACTGTGCCAATATATATTGCATTTGCTATTGTTGGAAATGGAAATAAGTAAAAAGCCATGAGAACTAACTGGAAGAAGAGGTTATAACTTCTGAGAGATACAGCAAATTCACTTTTTGGCACCTGTGCACACCCTGTACCTTCCTGAGCAGAAATGATTTCTGGCTGATTTTGCACACCAGATATGCACCACAGAGAGATGTTCTCCACTGGGACATTGCAACTGAGTTCAAGGCTTGAAATCAGAGACACTCTGGGCAGTGACGAATGGTCATGGTGGAAGGGCATTGTTGCCTTGAGTGATGGCACGTGTGAGCTTTGGGGGGCTTGAGGCAGGTGGCTGTTCCATCCCACCTTCTGCTGGTGGAAAACCAGGAATTGGCCTTTTTGGTTTCTCCTTCCCTCACAGTCATGGTCCTAGTCCTGGCTCCTTGGCCCTGGAGCTGATCTGAGCCCTGCTTGGGCTTCCAGGAGACAACAACTCATGGGTGTTGCCCACTTAAAGGTGACTCTGAGGTTGAGGGAAAAGCATTTGGAGAACAGTTTCATTCCTCCATGGCTGCCTGGGTGAGCTTTAAAAGCTAGGCTGTGTAACTGAGTTCAGGGAATGCCTTCTGGAGCAGATGTGCTCCGTTCTTTCCAGGGACAGCAGTCACACCATACGAGTACATGCAGTTTTAGCATTTGGATTGATACCCAGTGAATGTTCTGTGGTTAATGCACTTTCAATTCCATTTGCATTCAAGGGAGAAGCTTCAGTTCTTCGTAATTCCTCTCATCTCTTTTTTTTTCTTCTTCTTTTAAGAAAAGTCATTACTGCAGAAAGCAAAATCAAAACTTCTGTGTCTCTGTGACCTTAAATTTGTATTTGAGCTACTGGATCAGTTGACTTCCATTTGGGATTTTCTTATTCCTGCAGCTGATGAGTATCACCATGCTTTCCTTGGGCAGTGATAATAGCCTGTAGCTGAAATTAAGGTTTGGGAAGGAATATTTGTTGAGCAAAGTAAAAAAAGAATCCCATTTCCTTCTCCCTATCCCTTCTTTCCTGTGTTTAACCCTGTAGTGAGCTGGCTAGGGAAGGGGTTAAAAAGCAGAAACATTTTTTAAATGGAGCTTCAGGAAGACTGAAATGAAATGTGTGTAGATAGAGGTCTCTGAAATGTGTCTCCCTGAGGTCAAACCAAGCTCCAGTGGTCACACATGGGGAGGCTGCATCGAGGAGGATGATGTGGGTGTGCTCCATTCCGGCTCAAAGAGATACTTCACTTCCAAATTGAAACACTTCATTGTTTGCATGGTAAAATGGTGCTGTATGGAACCTTTAGAACCTGCATCCAACCAGAAAATGAAATGAAACCAAGAGTGGTGCAGTTTTTCTCTCCTGAGGTTGTTCTTGGATAGCGGAGCAGTGTGACTCTCACAGAGACATCAACTTGGCTCACCAGGTTTCTTTGTCACCTGTGAATGAGAAATGTGAGTGCAGAGGAGGTTCAGAGCCCAAGCAAAGCCTCAGCTCTACGGGCCATAGCCATGCAGAGGTTAACTTGGCCAGTCTGGCCATGCCTCATCTAATGTGATAATTGCTTTCGGCACCTTTGTGTCTAGGCCTAATTCATCTTGCAAAGATAAAGTAATAATTTACCACTTAACCTAATTCTTCATGTGCCCAATAACACAATTGTACAATGAAAACTTAGAGTTGCAAGTTGGGAGGAGAGAATGGAGGCCAGTGTCTTGGGCAAAAGCAGGATTTGAACAGGAAAATGTGCAGGAGTAGAGGGAAAATCTGCCTCAAAACAAGTCGTGCTTTAGCAATGAGTCCTGCACTGGGATTTTGGGGATAAACTGAGATTTGCTGTGGCGAGACATGTCCAATTCTCCTGCAAACATTTGGATTTCCAAAGAGGCCATGGTTCAGGCAGTATCTCGTGCCATGAGTGCTGCTTTATGGTAGGCTCTATAAAGTTACATGGAACTAGTTAATTTTTAGTTTTGTACTGTTGTGCAAATATGCCTTGGTCCAGGCTTTAAAAAACCAAGCTCAAACTTGAGACAGTCTAGTGTATTGAAATAGGAGTGGCACGAGTTAGTCCTGATAAAGAGGGGAATATTTAAGAATTCCCATGGTGGAAGAGACTGTAATTGCTCCTTGGCACCTGAAGAGGAGATCTAAAGTGTAGTCGATAGCTGTGCTGGTGCTTTCTCCATTAGCTCCTATGTGTGTGAGTTATGTTTACCGCTGAATAATTGTTTATATGTAAATAAAGCTATTACATCTTTCTTTACCTCTGTAAGGACAGTTTTAGCTTAATTATGTCAGAGAATTGGTGTGGGGAGCTGGGGGATGTTCATCTTGTGATTCATTTTAAATTTGCTTCCTGTGTATTTGCTGCTTGCCACACTTAATTAAGTTGGGGTTTTTTCTTTCTGCGTGGAAGAATGTGCACTCTTTCCTTCTGATTTTAATGTAAAAGGTGACATTTTCAGCCTTTGTGGAGCATTAAGGAAGGTGAAGTGTAGCTGCTTTTCCGGGCACCCAGGTGGGCTGAGATACTGCTGTCATTTCTCACTGTGGATGTCTGAACAGCTGTCGAGCTGCTTTGGAGTTAATCGTATTGTGGCTTTCTTACGGTGTGAGAGAAGAAAAATCATGAATTAATCGCTTCAGTGGACCTTGGCTCCTCTTAGAGCAAAGTTTCGCTCTACTGTAAATGCTCGGTATTATGTCAGTTCCCTCGAAGTCATTATCACCTACACACTGGGTGTCAAGTGCTTCTTTCTAAAGAGATTAGTACCTTTTCCTCCTCCTCCTCCTCCTCCTCCCTCACGCTTGCTCAGCTAAGTAGAAGAAAATCCAAATTACCGCAACCATACAGGATGTGAGATGGAAAATAATGCCCTGATTTGGTTGCTGTTTCAAGGAGAGAAATGAGATACAGGATTTTATTCCTCCTCACTGGCACTTTTGTGCTGACCTAATTTCACCTGACGTCAGGAGGTTTAGCGTGGTAGGTCGGAGCAGAGCGGGGCCTTAAGTCTTTCAAACCCTCTCTGCACACCCGGAGTGCTTCATTAAGGAAACAGGGGCTGTCGGCAAGGCAGACAAGAAAACGCAGGTATTTCCTTCCTTTGGAGTAGGGAAGGGAAGCAACACTGCAATCGGAGTAACAATAACTATTCTTTTGGATTTTTGCTTTGTTGTTTATGTGATATACCTGTGAGAAGGTTTGGCTAATTTGGATTCTTGTCAGTTTTTTGCCAGCCAGCTGGCAACAGCCACTCACACTTCTCTTGTTAGAACGTGAATTTGTTGTCTTTTACCAGGCAGGACTGGCAAAAACAGAGATTAATTAGAAAAAACCAACCAAACAAAAGGAGCCAAAAATCCCATTGATTTGGTTGATATCCCATTCCCTTAGACACTACCAGTGCACAGTGAGGATACCCAGAACGGGAAAGAAAGGATGACAATGGAACAGTTAATGAAAACATCCCAAGCCAAACACACCTGTACCAGCGAGGCAGGGATACCTGTCTTTGCAGGACACAAGAACAGGAGTGTTCTTTGATTTCAACCTTGCTTACAGAGGTGAGAGAGGGACAATAGGACAAACTGTTGGGAAATAGGACGTGATGGCACATTGGAAAAGGGGGGGACAGAGAGAGGAGCATTTTCTTTCTCATCTCTTAATCTGTGTGAAATTTCCAGCTGAGCACTGTCTGGATCTTCTGCTGAAATCGGTGCAACTCTAAAAGCTTTTACATTTTTTCCTTCCTATTTAGAATCACAGAATCATAAAGGTTGGAAAAGACCTTCAGGGTCATCGAGTCCAAACTTTGCCTGATCATCCCCTTGTCAACTAGATCAGGGCACTGAGTGCCACGTCCAGTCATTTCTTGAACACTTCAGCATTCCTTTGAAAGCTTTGAAAGCTCAAGATTCCTTGCTTCCATCCATTCCTGCCTTTAGGCAGACTGGTGCAGCCAGGACTGTAAGATGTTGTGGCTGGATAATTGATGTTGATGAATAACAGGCTGGGTTCCTTAGACTGCACATTCAGATTCTGTAGAGCACTACACTGACCCCAGCAGTCTGGGTGATGTATTCTGTGTATTCCATGGCATGTTCATTGCAGAACCTTTAGTAGGTCTGCTCCCCTCATCTTTTCGGGAGGAGTTTGATGGTTTTGGAGCAGAGGTTTCTGAGCCATGGTACTTCTAACATCACTGAGCCATGGTACTTCTAACATCACTAAGCCGTGCCTTTGTGCAGGCTGTTCCTCAGCATGGTGGCTTGGCCTGGTTTGCTGCTGTCTCTGCAGCCTCATCACTGGGTTCCCCCATCAGCCTGGTGGATCCCCTGGGGAGGAGGGCCAGCAGCTGTTGGTCCTCCACACAGCTCAGTGAGCCTGTGCACTGAGACACTGAGCACACATACAGGCACTGCACTGGAATTTGGGATTTGTGGAGCAAACAGGACATGCAGAGGGTGAGGTCCCACTGCCAGTGTTTGTGTACCAGTACAGTAAGTTCAAACTGCTTCCCTACAGAAAGCATTATGTTTTTCAAATTTAAATAGTGGTCACGTAGGTAAAACAGCCTCTTCAGATCAGTGCTTGTTACTAGGAGCTCATGGGAGACAGGCTGGATAAAGATGGTGTTAGAAAAAAACCCAACCCTACTATTGGAGGTGTTTATGGCATTCCTGAAGCACTGATCTTAAAGGCTTTTTCCAGCTTAAATGATTCTGTGTGTGGGGAATTGAGGAGATGCTCTAGGTGTTGCTGAATTCATACAGAAGCTCTGCATTCACTAAACCCAAAAACTGCATTCACTAAACCCCAAAACTGTGCGTTCTCAAAGTGTGTCAGGTCTTGTGTGTTTGCTTTGTTTTTCTTAAGAGATCCCAGATGAAATCTGAGGAAACAGTTACAATTCAGTTTTATATCTGAAGAGATCTGAAAATATAATTAAATCAAGATGGGTAATTTTTAATACAAGGAACAAAGAATATGGGATGTGGAAGGCCAGTCAGTAAAGTAGGAACTGCTTCATGAGATCGGACAGAAGATCTGAGATGGGGTTTCTTTGGACCTCACTCTTGTATTGACTTTCATGCTTAAAAAGTCAATGTTCTGGGAATTGACCAGAATGTGTGTAGGTTAAAAACTGGGACAAAGGCTCCTTGAACAGTTTTGAGGTTTTCCTAACCTAGGAAAATAACAGCAAGTGTTCAGTGTTTTTAAGAATTCCCTGGCACTCATCTGTAGTCCTCCTCAGCTCTGTGGCTGTATTCAGTAAAGCATGGATGCTGAGTTTACACCTCTGAAATTTTGCTGCAGTGAAATAGTGTGCCTTAAAATTCCCCAGTGCTTTGACTACTTAATATGTATTTTGTATTTACCCGGTAGATTGTATCTGTGTATGAATGACCTTCCATACTGAAAGATTATCTGAGTGTTTAGCGATCTTCTGTTTGTCCTCACTGTACATTTGGGGATGATCTATCATGTATATATACAGGAAACGGACATGGTGAAACTAAATCACTTGGTCAAGGTTACAGGGAGAATTTGAGATGGATGTTGAAATTAAATCTAGATCTTCCTAGCCCTGAGCTAATCCTGTTGCAGCATGGTCACCCTCTATTTGCAATCTCTTCTGTCATCATAGGCTTGTTTGTGGCTTTGGCTAAGTTGCAGCAGACACAAACAGTGGTACCCAGCTGGACACACTGTCACTGAGAAGCTTTAAACAAGCAGCCCCTCTCCCCCACCCAATTTACTCAGCAGAGTGACCCTCTGCTTCTTTAATGCTGTGAAGAATTGAGAGTTGTGGGGCAAGCACCAATTCAGAGCTCAGAAGAGCCTCACTTAATGTTCCAGCTTGATGGAGAGGAAGCCCTTTATTTGAGGGGGTATTTCCCAAAGGATCTGGGAGGCAGTTGGAGGCTGAGGAGGAGATGGGAGTGTTGTCCTGGCTGTGGGTGGTGGTGCCAGGCAGCTGCTGCTCAAGGGGCAAACACGGGGGGCCCTGGGAGGCAAGGACATACCTGCACTGCTGCTGGGTACAGCTGGCCAACTCAGGTTTGAACTCTCTGGGTCTGGATACTGATCACATCATTGGGGCAGTGTGGAGCTCAGCACAGATTAATTGCTCCGTTCTTCACTCTGGTATTTTTCAGGATGATATAAGTGAACATAAGCTGTGCTAACTTTCATTCTTTTACAGCTAAATATACATCTCTGTAGTCTTGTTGAGATGGAGCTGATTGTGTGGTGATGGAGAGGCAACATTTTATGTAAGGCATGTGTAGGAGATCTGAGAGATCTCCACAGGGATCATATTAGAGCTTATAAATGTGGAAGTGGTTATTTACAGACAAAGTATGGAGTGAGAGAGGAAGGGAGTAAAGGATCTGAATCTCACCATTACATTATCTCCAGAGAATGCTCAATATCACACTGTTTGCTGAAATTGATGCCTATTTAAGTGCCATGGTTATAAAAGATGGGCTATTGGTTTGAAAATCGAATTCCAAAGTTCATTCTTGTTCTTGAGGTCTCAAGCCTTTAAAAAAAAAAATAAAAGAAAAATCCAAAGAACTCTTAAAAGTCCTCCCTAAATCTTTGTAAAACTGGTTTACTTAAACTTGACTGGATGCTGGGTTTTGTGTGTCCAATGGCAAATTTTTTAGTTCTTCTTGCTGAATGCACAAGCCACTGGTTGTGTTTCAATATAATTACTGGGATTGGTTCTGTAAGGGACAGGAAAATGTAAGTGCCAGGCCTCCTTTGCCTTGTGGTGGGTTAGCACTCCTTTCACAGAGACTGAAATCATGAACTTGTGCTCTCGGGCTGGTCCTGCAAACACACACAGCTATCTGACTGAGGGAACACCACTGCCATCGCCTCCTCTCTTCATGTTGCCCAAGTAAATCCTGTGTTTAGGTCTTCTCATGAAACAGAAGGGAAAAAGCCCAATTTTCATATAGGTGAGGTCATTTTCCCCTTTGCAGACTCTGATTTCAGTGTGTCTGCCCTTTGTTTGGGAGGATTATTATTTTTACCTTCAAGGAAACACAGGATGCAAAACTTGTCTGAATTAAATCTCCCAGTGTAGATCTTCAACTTTATTTCTGTTATATCTCTGATTTGTATTATTCGTGTTTTTCCACTGGAGTCCTTAAATACCAAAGTATTTGAGATGGCTTACAATGCTTCCAATGCCCTTCATTAACCCTGGTCATCCTTCCAGTGCATTCATTGAGTTTCTTTCCTCAGTTGGTTTAGAAATCCCTCATTTCACACCAATTGAAATTATATACTCTAAAAAAACCCCACCAAAACTTATTCTGTTTATTAGTAATGTAACAAGACTTTGAGTTTATTTCTGTGTAATTATATTTAACTCATTTTTAATTTAGACTGTGACAAAATAAATGATGTAAAATAAAGTTATGTTTTTGGAAGCATCAGAATGTTTTCATAATCTTGTAAGGAGGAAGAAGAGGCATCACAAAGATGCTTTCCCAACTGTGTTAGAGGGATAAAGGAAATGTTCTTTTCAATTTTTAATTCCCCTAATAACAAATGCTCATTCTTGTGTCTGTTTATTTTCTCTGGAAACTATTCTGGACTCTGGAGGGCTTTGCTTTCTGCTGGAATCAGAATTAGATGACGTTATTGAGGGCTTGGCTACAAATCTGACCTGGGCTGGGTGTTTTGGCATTTAGCACACGCATGGGACACTTATTTAGCTGTGAAATGGTCTTTGTGACACCCAAGGGACACCAATTGCTTTGGGCAGCTACAGGATGGTTGGCAGCTACAGTCACAGGTTGAACTGTGGTCTTGCCCAGCACTGGGTGCAGTTGCTGTGCATTTTCCCCAGTTCAGCCTGGGAATGCACAGTCTGTCTCCTTCCTAGCAAGTTAAACTGCTTTGGGGAACAGAAGGTGTTGTTACTTGCTCTGCTGAGTGCACTGAATGGGAGATGGATCAGGTTGCTGGAGAGCAGCTCTAACAATTTAGGGCCCTTGGAGTGGGTGAGAGCAGGACAAACTGATCCCTCAGCAGGGCAAGGGGGACACTCGAGGTGCCACCTGGGCTGCTGCCAGTGCTGGGGGCACCAGGCGTGCCCATTCCCTTGGGGGGCCCCGGGATTGCTGGAAAACAGCAAATATCAAAGGCCAACAGCCTCTGTAAAACGTTTCTTTGAGAAATCATCGCCTTTTTTAAAGGATAATTGAGTTTAGCATTCTGGTGTTTCTTTAGGGAATTAATTACTGGAAAGTCAGGGCTATCATAAATCATCTCGGTGCTTTTCAGAAGTTTTTATTTGAGTCTTCTCTCCCATTTGCAGAAGTTAGAAAAATTCCATTATTTTAAAAGTAGAAAACAGAGAATTCTGAATTATATTTCATTATATATTTTATTATTTTATCTCTTACACATATTATGATCTTCCATTGTTGTTCCTCAGCTAGAATTAATGAAATGGCAAGAGGGAAAAAGACCCTCAGTGGGATTTAATTTTACAAATAATATGCTGAGGGTTCTCATCACTACTTTATCTAAATATAACACTGTAAGCATCTCTGTTGCTTGTGAATAAGAGGATGTTTGGAAGCTGCAGCAGCTCTCAGGAAACCCAATTTTCCTCTCCACAGATCGAAGTTAGGACTATTAAATATAATTAATACGGAATAGCTGTGTTTAACTGTTTTATGGTATGTAAGCACAGAACATTTAGATGTCTTTAGTGAACTAAGCTAAGGACACAATGCAGGACTGCACAATTTATTTTTATCCTCAAGGTCAGCTAACATCTTTGAACACTGCCATCAGTGTTCAAGAAATATAGGTCTTGATCCTAACCTTGAATGTAATGGTGTAGTTGCCCCGTATACAATCATATACATGCCCAAGTATGTGCATTACTTATTACCTTCTTTTCCTTGAGCTTTGGGAAATAGAAGCTGGATATTTTTAGAGACTGGTATGTCTGACTCAGAGAACTAAACTGCAAGATATATACCAGAGGCATGCAGTTCATCTTTGTAGGACAATGCTGGGTGTACAGAAATTATTAGGAAATCCTTCCAAAAATAGGAATAGCTAATAGGCAATGCGAATTCAAATAGAGTCTGAGTAGGAGCTGCTTCTCTGATGGTGCTGGACAGGTTCAAAATTGTTAAGTTGAAATGGCAGATGAATGCTCACTAACCCTAAATTATCAGCCCCTTGCCAGCCTGTGCATAAACCTCCTTTTAACAGTTTAAACAGGAGAAAAGAATGATGCTTTTCTGCCTTTGGTTTACAAGTACTTTCAGTTTTCCCCCCTCATCTTCCTTTTTTTTTGGAGTCATTGAAGCAAACTTTGCCAACTGATTTTCTCAGCCTTCCAGTGAGGCTTTTGTATTTGTTTACTAGTAATTTGCTTTTTATTATTATTATTTTCACCCATTATCTGTATTTATGGAGGTCAGGATGTGAGCATGACCCTCACAGATTCCTCTGCCAGGTTCAGACAGGCAGAGGCTGTGGGGATTTTATTCTCACTGGTCCTTGTGGGTCCCTTCCAGCTCGGGATATTCTGCACAGCAATGAGAGTGTTTGGGGTGCTTTCTTGTTCATCTTGTGGTTCTTGTCTTACTTGGCTATTTTAGGGCATTCCTGGGGGCAGAGGATTCACTGCAATGCATTGTTGGCCCCTAAATCCCCTCTTGACCTGTTTCTGATCAAACACATGGAATTTTTTAAAAATTCTTTCTGCAGGAATAGAACTTTTCCTGTCAGTGTCTGTGTCTTAGCAAGCCCTAAGCTCATTTGCTTTGAAAAGTTCTGATATTTTGGCAAAATTGTCGTAACTATGGTTTCATAGTATTGAATCTGGGGTTAAGAAACAGCTAATGGAATCTTCATGACGTGGTTCAGTCCAGAAAGCCAAGGCTGATGCCCAACTAGATTTCATTTATAGTGTATTTTATTTCATATACTTATATGAAATATATACTTCATTTTTTTTTCAATAATATTTGGGTCTGGTATTAATTTAATACTTAAGAATGTGAATAAATATTTTTGTACAAATTATAGGTTATAAGTAAATTTTCTTTAAGCTTTCATATTGTAAAGCTTATTCTTTGCTAAAGAACTTGAACATTTCTTTCAAGTCTATATAAAATTGTGAGTGCAACTTCTGAGTTCCTATAGTAGCACATGCATTTATAAAAGCCACAAATGGCCCTTGTGATAATTTCAGATCAGGTTTGACTCGATGTGAGTTTGAACTCTGGGAAGGGCTGCTATGAGAGGTATTCCCAGATGTTCCAGTGGAATTGAAAGGACTGATTTCTTGAAGTTCACACCTTTTTTGTGTTCGTTTGGGCTGAAGTGCAGCCATTCTGTCAAGCCCTGCCATGGGAGGGACGGACAGGACTGATGTGAAACATTTAGGAGTGTACCAACACATTGCAGCCAGCTCCAGTGAAACCTTTGGAGGCTCTGCAGTGACCACAGAGACGTGGCAGTGCCAGCCCTGATGACATCAGCCAGCACAAACTGCCTGGTTTTCCCAGGGCAGGAACTTGTGGAACAGGGAAGAACATCTGAGGTTAAGAGTGATTTCTGTGACAGGCAGCCTCCAGCTTCTTCTTTCCACTTGGAGGAGCTGAAGTCTTTAACTGGGCTTTGTGGCCCTGGGACATGGGGACAGCCCCTGAGGAGCCTGGGGTGGTGGCCCTGTGATCCTGGGCTGGGGTCCTGGATGCCCCACGAGATGCCCGTGTGTGCACGTTCAGCACGCAGGGTGATTACAGCGCCAGGTCACCGATACCTGCGGCTTAACAAAGCTTAGCAGGTCAGATTGCTTTACCCCATAAGCTATACATAGACTTTTATCTTGTTATATTGGAAAAACCCTCAACACAACACAGGTAATTCACTCGACGTGATTAATTGCTAGGAAATATGTAGCGTAGTTGTACAGTTTGCTGAGCTATCAGAAGTCCTTATTTCACAGTTTGCTAAAATTCTGTTAGCTCTTTTTAATTGTTCAGAGTGATTGGACCTTGTTCCACTGTTATTTCCCCTTGTGTTAATAATTTGCTTTTACTAGAGTAATAAATAAGTCTGATAGAGGCTTCAGTTCTTATCCCTTTCATAAAAAGGCTACAGTGGTAACTACTGTGTCAGCCTAATGAGCTTTACAGTTAGGATATCAAGATATGTATGAAAAGTCCATATGGATTGAAGAATGAAAGCTTAAATAATTTTTTAAAAGGAAGATGCGTTTCCTTAATAATAGTATTAGCAGGCCATATTTGTACTGTAAGTCTGTGCTATTATTTGTTCCTGTCTAATATGTCTTAAATAGGACTGTAAGAGTTGAGCAGCTGAAACAGAAGAATGTTTGGTTTCATTTTTAAGGTGCAGCCCAAGGTCATAGCTATGGAAAGGGGGTACTTCCCTTGAATTTGTATCCATGCCATGGTCATACACAGTTTCATGGTAGAGGATGCTCCTCCAAGTGCATCCTGTTCTGAATATACTTTTCCAACAGAAATTAAGTGGTTTCCCATACAGAGGGTTAGCCAGTAAGAAGGAAAAACAACCTATATAACACTGTGGTATTTTTTTGCCTCAGTGATATCAGGAGAAGGTACTGGACTAAAATTCTGATTCCAGACTTCTCTGGTTATTTCTGGGAGAACAGTTCTGATGCAAGACAGAGACGGGTCCATGTAACCCTTCTCCTCATGCAAAGTTTCATCCTTATTTCCAAACATCCTTCAAAGCTAGGTTGTTTGAAATCTGTAGTTTGATATGAACTGATGTGACCCCTTTTAATTGTATAATCCTATAATTTGGCTTGACATTAATTTAGATTAAATTTCTAATATCCATCAGGACTGAAAAAAACAATGACATGAGACTGCAGGGGAAGAGTAACATCCCTTCCAGAGCACAGAGAAGGGAACTCCTACAGTGGAAAGCCACAAATGACTTGAGTCCCCCTACTAATATCACTGCATTATATTAAGTCAACAGTTTAATGCTAGAAGGCAGCTGGCACAAGTCCTGGTTTGAAAACTGGCACATTTATGGGGTTTAAATGCAGGCTAAATGAAAGGGTGATCCCTAAGAATACTGACTATCTTGTTCTTCAGTTCCTAGAAGTTGTGGACCCTCAGAAGGTGGTTCTTCAATGCTCTTGTTAGGCCTGTCTGTTGGTTAAGACTTGTCCTGAGTGTCACTGGCTCCTTTCATCCACCTGTGATCTAGAAGATTCTGTCTTTAAACTAAAAAGGAGCTGCAATGCTTGTGTAACAGTTTTCGTGTTCTTGGGCACAGCTCAGACTGCTGGGATCATGAAGAAGCTGATTTCTGGGGTGGGTTTAGGTTTAGCTGTATGAGGTGCTGCAGGTCTTTGCTCTGGCCCAGGCAGATCCCTTTGGAGAGGGCTGTTCAGATGCTTCTCTGTCATTGCTGTGGTTAGGCTGTGGCACTGAGCCAGGTTTACTTAAACTCTATTGGGCAGCTTAAGCTTATTATTGCTTTTTCCAGTTGGCTCTGCTTTCCCTAGGCTTTGTTCTTCTCGGAATGGCCTAATGACCTTTCTTCCTGCTTGGGTGATTCGGAGAGTCTGGTTTTGTTTTCCAAGCACTAATGCTGTGGCAGGGAGGGAGACAGCAATGGCAGCCCAGCCTTGTAGACATCTGTGTTTTTGGGCATGGCTTTTAGGTGATGAACGCAGGAAGAATTGTGTGTTCATAGACACAGAGAGTGAAGGAGGGGAGGGAACTGCAGTGGTGGCTAGCTGGTAGTTTTCCTTTCAGATTTGGAGAAAGTTGGGATTCTGGTCAAGAAAGTGAGCTGATCAGAACTGCAATCATTCATCAGCCAGAACAACTAATAGTTTGTACAGTAAAATAAATGTGGTGGATAAATAGATCAAGGCAACTGTGAGCTTAGTTGGTTTAAATCACACAGAGAATGGTTAGGGTTGGATGGGACCTCTGGAAACCACCCCGTCCAACCCTCCTGAATGCTGCTTATCTTCTTGGCTTCAGTCCTTCCCTGAGCAGACCCAGCTCTGTCAAACACCTTCCCTCCAAGGGGGGGAAGAGTTAACCAACCAACCAAGTTCTAACCGCTGTAATTTGAACAGGTGAATATTCTTATTTTATAGTTAGAGAAACTGAAGCACAGTGGGATCAAGTGACCTACTAACATCTCCTAGTCAAGAAACAGCAGGGCAAGTCCTTGAGTTTGAGTGTTCTGAGGTCCCTCTCCTCCACTTCTTTTATTAGGTCATGTTGCTTCCCAGGATAACAACATGTTTGCACGGTTTGGAGATGCAAGCTGTTTCGTTGCAGAAATATTACTGCACGATGTTACCAAACTGGAGGAACACCGAGGCTGAAAACAGATTTAATTCTTGTTTTTAAAATGTAGCAAATGAGATTTAAAAATATGAAAGGCTGCCAGTCTGCTGTTCTAGTTTAAGTATCTGGGTTGTGATTAGGAAAATATTAGAAATCTGCTACTGCTTTCCAGTGCCATTCCTCTGATTGGACAGCCTCACTGAAAAAGAGGTCTTGGTCCCCAAGATCTTGAAAGAGGAATTAAAATATGTTCCTGCGTTTCCTGTCATTAATTATCTCATAAAGACCTTGAAATGTGCTTATGATGTCTATCAGCAGCACATATGGAATTAAATTTTTCTCCGAAGAAATTAGGTAGGCTCCTTCCTTTGCCTCTGAATATAAATTGTCAGTTGAACTTTTAGTGGAGAAACAATTTTTTTCAAGTTGCCATTCAAGCTCAACAGCTCAAGTCTCGCTCCTTTCACATCCCATAAGCATTGTTGTGTTTTTTAAACTTAGTCCCAAGGAGCGTCTTTCTGTTTTCCATTCCGTTTTTCTGCTCCATTTCCCTCCTTGCCCCCAAGTTAAGGTGCTAAATTGTTCTTCTGTCAGAGCTAAATAATATGCTGCTGGATGCTTTAATAGGCATGAAGATGCTCTGACAAACCCTCATTTCAGGACAGGCACTGTTCAGAAGGTTTGGTGCTTTGCAGTGCTTTGCTATGAAATCTGATGATGAAATATCCAGAAACAGCCCCAGCCAACACTGCAGCCATTTTGAGTTGCACCTGCTCAAAGCCAAGGGAATGGGAAAAGGTTACCTTTTTCACAGTTGTGTTTGAAAAATAATACTTAATAAAAACCCCCAACTCTTTGAATTCTGAGCTCAGAACGTTACTCTTGGTGCTGTTTACTGGATGGCCCATTTCTGGGGGTGGAATGGCTGGTTTTAGCCTTGGTTTTAAGGTACTGGCGTGTCTATTTGCTGTGGACAGCAGGTATTCCCTGGGATTGTGGTGTGGTAACTTTGAGGGAAGTGAGCACATACCAAGCCCTGCAGCTGGAACCTCCTCCTGACTGCAGGAACCAGAAAAACTACTGGTATTTGCTGCAGTAGTGCTGGTGTTCTCTAGAATGGCCCTGCTTGGGGGAGGTTGGACCAGATGACCCTCTGTGCTCCCTTCCAGGCTGACTCAGTCTGTGAGATTCCCTGCTGTCCACAGCACAGAGGGTTTGTAGCATCTCTGGAGGGTTTGCACTTAGTAGCTCTAAGCAGGGACACACACAACGTGTCTCTTCATTCATAGCTCCTTGATTCCCACCAGGGCAAGCCTCCAGTGGGCTCCACTTAGGAGCTCAGGTCCTGCCCCAGAAAGTGCATCTTCTGGCACTGAGCTCATCGTCAGTGCTGCTGCAGGATGGAGCGTTGGGCTGGAGGTACAACCAACACTGGCAGTACAGTGAACACAACACTGGGCAGGCTCCAAACTGATGAGCCTGGCAAGAAAGTTCATGGCTTGTTCCTCTCCCCATGTACTCTGGTACTTTGGAGGCCCATGTTAAGTGGGCACTGGGAATATCCATGTGAAAAATGGTATGGTTGGATTTGGTATATGATAATATGTTAAACTAAGATTTTATTTTCTTTTTGAACTTTTCTTTCCTCTTATTTTTCTTCTTTTCTTATTCCCTTGCCTATTCTGTTCATCAAAAATAAGAATAAGAGTCTTTTCTGGTATAGGCCTTATGGTTCTGTACCTGGTCTAAAGTTTCTGTAGTGACACACAGTCTTTGAAAAACATCACTCTTCAAACTGGCAACAGCCAAATGTATGGAACAATTTTTTATGCTGTGTTTAATCTCTCTAAACTATTACTCTCTTCTCTCAGAAAAGACAATGTAAAGAAAAAAATCATCTCTAATGTATTTTGGTACTGTGTCAATCAACCTCTTACTGCTTTTCAAATTACCTTTAAAATTTGTACAAAAAGAAAAAGATTTCAATAGCCAGAAAATTGCAGATTATTTCAGTATCTCCCTGCTTTTCTGAGAGAGCAGTAGAGGTCACCAGCTTTGATGGGTCTGGGTCCTAAGCACAACCCATTTAAATAGACCACTTTTTTGCTCTGTTGCTGTTTTTTGCAGTGCTAGAATTCAGTTTGAGCTGCCCTGCACACTCCTTACAGCTGCAGCTTGTACTGAAGACTTGCTAGGGAAAAGGGGACACGTCTCTCTGCTTAATATAACCCAAAGTCACTGCATCTAGTGTCCTGGCATGCATGTAATTGCCTGTAGCTTCCTAATGATAAAGGCAGTTTCACATGAGAAAAATCTGCATTGATCCTAGTCCCAATTTACATTTTACTTCATTAAAACAAATTGATCAGCATAGATAAAACTCCTGATCAATGATTCTAGCTCTCTCTCTCCTCTCTCTCTCTCTCACCCCTTTTTTTTTTTTTTTTTTTTTTTTTTAAATAGCTTCCATTTTGGTGCAGTGCAGACTTTTGGTTTAACTGGCTGAATTGATATTCTGAGCAGCAAGTAAGGCAGGATGACAGAGCATCAGCACAGCTACTCCTGTGATTGCTCAGGGAGGTGTGCTCACTTGCAGCTGCCCACTCTGGCCAGGGCAGAGCCACTGCTGCCTTAGGATGCCACAGAACACATCTGAACTTTTATCTGTTCTGCTTTAGGTATTCTGTACCAAAACCGTCATATTTGCCTGTGTTTAACCACTATCAGGACCAAATGGTCTGAGGGAACTAGTTTGAAGTTGCAGTTTGGACATGGTACATGTACTGATTGCAGTTTGCTTTTTAAAAAAATAAACTATTACACAGAAAATGTTATGCTCTTTAAAGGACTGATGCCTTTGTCCTATTTTAGGACTTGGGCTTATTTTGCAGTGCCATAACATGGCATTCCACTGAAAAAGCCTTTTACATTTCTGAGTTCTGCATGTGCTAGGGATTCAAAATAACAGGTACATAATAACTCATGTTAGGTGGTAAATACAATGCAGTGATTCCTCCAAGTGTAAGGCTGGAAGGCAGAAGGAAGAGAAGAGCAGAGAGCTGTTGTGGCATGTTTGTGATGTTTGTATGGTGTTACAGCCTGTGCTGATGTATCCAGATCAGGCTGAGCAGGGGGCTCCTCGGCATGTTCCTCCTGTATGCTTTTGGATTTCTGGGAGGCACGGCAGAGACACAAACGCCACAGCCCCGCAAGGGTTTTCTCATGGTTTTGTTCTGCGATTTGCATTGGAGCCACCGTTGTTCTTCCATAAAGAGAGCGAGGGAGGCAGAGCAAGGTGTAGCTTTGGCGAAGGTGATTCTGAAGCAGTTTGCAGCACGGACATGTTGTTGCCGATGCTGTCAGGGCGCACTCGGTGCTCGCAGCCCGGGCAGCGCCGGGCACTGCGGGCTTTGAGCCCCCGCCGCATCCTGCGCCTGCTCGCGGGATGCAGGGATGCGTCGCTTCCCTCCTTCCCCAGGCCGCTCTGCCTGCCCACCCTTCTCCCTCCCCAAACGCCAGCGATACGACTTGACAGCCCTTGTCCTTGAAGGTTTCTCCCGCTCCCCAGCGAGTGGCATATTCCTGGTAGCTTGCCATCTCCCTTTTTGTGCGTGTGTGTGTGTGTGTGTGTGTGGTTATCCCGAGGGAAGTATTAAAATCACAAACAACAAACATGGTGGCTCAGCCCGCGTTCCCCCCGCCGGAGGAGGCTGCCGCGGGGCCGTGCGGGGCCGTGCGGGCAGCGGCGGTGCGGGGATGCTGCGGATGCTGCTGCTGCTGATGCTGCGGCCGCGCCGCGCTCCCTCCCCGGCCCCCGCCGTGGTTCAGTCTGCACAGGGGCTCGGCGGCTGCGGCTCCGCTCCCACCCCGCGCTGCATGCCGAGCCCCCCCTGAGCCCGTACAGCCGCCCGCCCTGGATTGGGGATGCTGTCCCTTTAGCCAAGTAAGTAGCGACAGCCACAGCGTGAGGGTAACGATAGTAATAATAATAAAGATATATATATATATATATATATATGTCTTTCCCCCTTTCCGCTCTGAGCTTGTTTATTTGGCGGCTTGCTGCTGGGGAAGGCGCCAAGCTGCTGGGGGGAATGGTGTGGCTGGAGACTGGGGCTGAGTGATGCATTAGGGTTTGGTTCATGCCCTGGGAATCTCTGCAAAGGTAATGCTGCGACTCGTGTCGATTATTCGGTAAGGTCAAAGAGAAACTGCATAGCTAAAAGGCACGCTTGCATCAGAAAACACTCGCTGGGCTTCGGTAGGTTGGAAATTCAGCATGATCTTGTTTTTTGAGACATATGGGCTTGATTTTGATTAAATCGGTGCTTTAGTGATGAGGAAAACACGTGGATGGGATTTTGCTTTTATCATTGCTGGTAAGAATCGGATGTGCCTTTTTTTCCTTTCAGAAGTGAGGTGCAGAAAAGACACTGAAATGTGAGCAGTACAGTTTGACTGTTGTATTTTTCTAACTTTAATGTTCTCTTATGACAGACAAAGGTATTTCTTATCAGGAAAATCTGTAATCCTCAGCTGGGTTTCTATACAGAGCTGCTTAGAGTTTTTCAATGTGTTTGTTGGAAAGTAAGGGGCACACAGGTTAAATACCCCAAACATTGCCTTTCTATTGAGATGAATTAGAAAATACTGTGGAGGAAACCGGGAATTTTCTGTAATTCCTTTTAAGCATGCATGATGTTTCCTATGGCAAGGTGGGGAAAGGCTTTCTGAGGTGCAATAACTAAGATTTCTGAGGCAGACTTTTATTTTTGTATTTTTTTTTTACTAAAAGAAGAATCAGCTCCAAATCCCCTGAACGCTGCATGGCAAAGCTTTTGGCTGTTGGTGAAGCATCCAACGCTTTAAGAGAAACCATAAGATTACAGGAGTCATTTCCGATTATGTAAAGGGAGATTCTGTGCGTTTGATCCGTGCCTGCGGCGCTGGCAGCTCATCTGCCCCGCTCCGGGCAGCAGCCGAGCTCTTGCCCAGCTCCCATTTGCCCACTGGAAGTTGTCCTAGCCAAGCCGGGGCACTTCCCTGGGCATTGCACGGCGCTTCCCAGGGCTGCTGAGGCGATGGCTGTAGGCAGTCCCGGAGCTCTGAGCCAGCCAGGAGCAGATGCTTAGCCCGGTGCTCCCCATCCCTTCTGCAAGGTGAGTACTGAAGGGCTTCAAAGGGAATGGCTCTTCTTTCATGGCAAACCCGGTCGTTTTGCATCCCAAGAGCTGCGTTGCTCCTTAGAACTCCTGGTCCTTTGACTTCCTGATTGCATTCTGTGATTGCTCTGCTAAAGGATTGCAGAGATATTACACAAGTTGGGATGTCTGGAAATAGCTGGCACGCCTCAGATGGGAAAACTGTGCTTTTATTGCTGGGATTTGAGGTTAATGGTAGATGTATGTGATATGAAATTGATAATGAAGGGGTTTTGTTAGTTTTTGCTTAGAAAAAGGATTGCAGATCTACTTCATACTCCACATGTTTTTTTTAATGCTGAGATGCATTCCTGATTAGCATTTAATTTGTGAGAGGTCATCCATATGCATGACTAGCTCTTGTACCTTGCTCTGAAATAACTGTTTGACTCAGGTATCCAGTAGGTCTTTGATCACATACAGCTTTTACTTTGTTCATGTTCCTCTCCTTTTAATCGAAATTGCTACCTGTGAAGAACTGTTTCAGATTTTCCCTGTAGTGCTGCTAAAATGACTAAGTTTGTGAATAAGGCAATAAAATAAGGCTTGTAGATAAGTTGTGTATAGCAATGCAGCATGAAGGTTTGTCTTTTATTTTTTTGTGTGTGTGTGTGCCCCCTTTTCAGCCTTTTTGTACATTTCTCTTCATTTCCATGCAGAATTGATTTTTGGCCCACATCAGTGGTAAATATACATTAATTTTCACAGAAAAGGTCAATTTTTTTCTGTTGCAAATCAAAACTGCCTGATGTTTCTCATGCCTTCTGTGTACATAAAAAGGTAGCATGCACATATATTGGAGCAGCTTGGAGGAGTGTCATTCTTCTCAGTAGGATTCCAGGTTCCAGAAGACATGGTAATGATGAACTAGGTATCATACTGCTCTTCTAAGAGCCTCCATGAAGTCACTTTTGTGAGTGCTTTTTTCTTTAAAATTTCATAGCATGTATCTAGGAAACAGCTTTGAAGGATTATTTTTTCCTGTTTTGTCTTTCCCCAGCATTTAAAAGATGCAGTTTATCTTTTCTAGTGCTGTTGGATTTGGGATGCAACATTTTTTGAATCATACTAAAAATATATATATATTCCCATCTGAATACTGCAAATGTGAGCATATATTCTGCTAATATATAAGAATGTTACAAGTGTCTTTGCTTTTTTGTATTTTCATCCTGCAGTTCATATTTCAAAATGTCAGTTGGGTATGTAGTAATTCCTTGGTACATTTTGGAATAAATGTAGAAGTCGTGACCTTGTAACTCTCTCTCCCACTCACTGAAACCCCATTACACTGCAGTAGGACTCCAGCAGCTGGTAGTTCTGGAAATTGAACCTTCTTCCTTTAATAAATGTAAATACTTTTACAGGTTGGACCTAAAATAACCTTCTGAAGGGAAAAAAGTGGTTTATTTGATTAACCTGACTGTGAAACCTTGTCAAGAATAAGCTTGCCTTTTGCCAGGTTTTTCATTATGTTTTCAAGGAGAGACAAAGAAGGATATTACAGTTCACTGGAATTTAGCAAATATTGCTATGCTTTTCTGGCTGATTAATTGCATTCATGTTATACACTATCTGATCAAATGACAAAACCCCCCACGATTACAATGGCACGTTTCTGATTAATTTTAATATGCCAGTTGGAAAAAAAGGGGTTAAAAAAAAACAAGCTAAGGATTAAATCATCGGCTCCTGGAGGGGTGTTTTTGCTGAATCCCTCCATTAAAACGTGGTGCCGGAGCTCCAGGCAGCCTCTGTGGTGCTTCCCCTGGGATGGTTGCCTCGGTGAGGCAGGAGGGCAGCGCTGGCTCCGCTCTGGATGGAGCTCCCTGGCACAAGGGCTCACTTGCAAATGGAGCAACAGAGCTCGGGCTGGCCGGAGCAGCTCCGGAGCCTCTGCAGTGCCCGAGCTCGGCTCCCACTCCAGCCAGGGCTGCATCCTGCCCACCAGGGCTGCATCCTGCCCGCCGGGGCTGCTCAGCACCGCTCAGCTCCAGCCAGAGAAGGGAGCCCTCCCGAGCCCCCTGGAGCCCGCGTGCTCCAAGGCAATGTAGCCTTAGTGGAACGGTTGCATAAGAGATTTCCTCCGACAGAGGGTATGCTTTGTGTGCTAGGGGTTTTTATATTCCCATATCTATAAATAAATGCTATATAGGCTTATGTAGGTTATAGAAATAGATAGGCTTTAAGTTCCTACAGAAAGCGGTGAAGATGATTGATAGCATTTTATTGTAATCTGTCTTTTAAAGTTCAGTGCCCTTTTGTAGGAGACATAAACATATGATACAGGTTTAAGACCTTGGAGGGGGGGGGGTGATGTGTTTGAAGTTTAGCTGGTTTTCCTCATGTTTAGGGGAAAAAACCCATGCTTTTTAATGTTATTTTTCTTGATATATGATCTCAGTTTTAACCTTAAAACTGTAGCTTTGCAACTGAAGAAAAAGAATCACTTTATAAGGGAAGGGTTTGGAATGAAGTGTATTTTCAAATGGCCCAAAATTAGGAAAATAATTTTAAGAGGCTTGTCAGCACTGTAAAATGCAGGATGTGTTCCTTCCTAGCACTGCAGATGAGTGATATATGGAGACTCAGAAGGGATGTGGAATGCCTGCTTAGATATCAGAGTTTGCAGAGTTGGGAAATGGTAACCAAGTTACAAAATACTTCCCTTCTACCACATTGTATATAAACAAGTTCGTCCTGCTGGTGGTATGTTTTTCTTTGTTTTTAAAATATTGATTGCACAGTCAAAGCATCTAAGGACTGTGCTCCAGGCTCTCAGAGAATCCTAGAAGCACTTAACAGGAAAACCTAGAACGGGACTGACAGTAAGGGTTGTGATTTATATGAAAGAGTTTGTGCATTTTTTACCCTTTGTCTCCTTTCCACACGTGGTGAAGGTGAAATGGGTGAGAAACCAGCTGATTTCAGAGCCACAGAGTAGTTGAGGTTGGCAGGCACCTCTGGAGATCATCCAGTCCAACCCCTCCTGCCCAAAGGGGAGTCACCTATAGCAGATCCCTCAGGGCTACATGTGCAGTCAGGTTTTGAGTATCTCTGAGGGTGGAGACTTTCCCCCCTCTCTGGGTAACCCTCAGAATTTTCTCATCTTTAAATGCAATTTTCCATGTTTGTTTGCTCTCATTGCCTTTCTGCCTTTCACTTGGCACCACTGAGAAGAGTCTGGCTCCATCCTCCTTCCTCCCTTCATCAGGTGTTTATGCACACTGATAAGGTCCCCCTGGGCTTTCTCTTCCCCAGGCTACACAGCCCGGTTTTCTCAACCTCCTACCTGCTTGCCAGGTGCTCCAGCCCTTTCATCCCCTTTGCATCCCTTCACTGGACTCGCTCCAGGAGCTCCAAGTCTCTTGTACTGGGAGCCCAGCAGAGGACAGGCACTGGAGGACAGGGCTCTGGGCTGTCCCAGCAGTGCTAAGTGGAGGGGAAGGCTCCTGAAGTGGCCCAGGAGCCCTTTGCTGTGAGGACACGTTGCTGGCTCATGGTCAACTTTGGGTCCAGCAGGAATCCCGAGGCCTTTTCTGCAGAGCTCCTTCCCAGCCAGCTGGCCTCCAGCCTGTCCTGCCTGGGGCTGTTCCTCCCCAGGGGCAGAAGTTTGCACTTCCAGCAAAGGCTGGGCATCCTGAGGTTCCTGTTGGCCCATGGCTCCATCCTCCGTGGTCCCTCTGGGAGAGGCAGCCCAACCATCTGGTCATGCCAACTACACCTCCACATTTCACATCATCTCTGAACTTGCACAGGATGCTCAGTTGTATCATCCAGGTCATTAATAAGACCCTTGGCTATTGCATTGAAAGAAATTACTTGGAAGGAGAGGATTAGACTTGGAACTGCAGCTTCAAGATTTAGCCCAGAATTGAAGCACTCTCTTATTAAAAAATGCCCAAAATGGTCAATATCCTGAATATGTTTATAGTTAAGAGTGTGGAAGTTGCAATATTGAATACCCAGTACATTGCATCAGCATCCTGGAGTTTGAGGATGAAACAGAAAAATCAGTGATTCAGATTTACCAAGAGCTTATTTTATATATTAAAGAATGAAGACTCACAGCTGATGAAGTAATTTCAATTGATAATTTCGTTCACTGCATTTCAATTAAAGGGAGTTAAAAATAAAACCATATGAAATGAATAAAAAATAAAATGAGATTTAGTCCAATCTGATTTGGATCTTGCTGAAAAATCTGTTGCAGAGAATGAGGAAACAGGATAGGGAAGATGCTTATCTGGTAGATGTTGGGCAAAGAGCTATTTCTGTAGTCATCGCCTGTCCAGTTCACTGACCTTCCCAGCTCCTGACCCCTGGAAATTACTTAGGC
The DNA here is from genome assembly GCA_035221455.1 of Xenops minutus. Taxonomy (NCBI): domain Eukaryota; kingdom Metazoa; phylum Chordata; class Aves; order Passeriformes; family Furnariidae; genus Xenops; species Xenops minutus. Next base: position 17,938,531 of record JAWWEE010000021.1, read on the forward strand.
TTTTGGAGTAAGTGACACTCCTCATCTAGACACTTCATCTGAGAAGATTTGTACTTAGACAAGAGCTGTCTGAGTATGTTAAGTTATCATCTGTGCTTTTGCTTGAACTGTGCTCCACAGCACGATTCAGTGTAGACTTTGTACCTCAGTTTAGATGCAGCATTTTAAATGTCTTCACGGATTGCTCCCTGTGTGTAACCCAGCTAAAGTCTGATACAATGATTCCCATCAGCTGTCACAGGTGAGGCAGGGAATGGAGCCCATGCTGGGCTTGGATACCGAGGTTTGTTCCAGATCCAGCAACTTTAGAGCTCTTACCCTCCTTGATCTCACACACAGGCTGTCCTAGGCATTCTCCTGGCATTCATCTCCATGCTCCTCAGAATTCCAGGATTTCCCCTTACTTCCAGGCTCCTCTGTCCACTCTCCACCTTTTTTAACACAGATGACCTTTTCTGAGAGCCCACTTCTTTGGAGAGTCCATTTGCTCAGCCTCCTCTTCCTTCTGGAACTCAAGGGGATTCAGTTTCCCAAATCTCAGTAGTCTGGGCAGAAACACTGCACGTGATCAGCCTCTTTGGTGGTGCTGGCTCATCTCTCTTCACTCATTCCATGCTCCTCTGATGTTCTTCAGTCCAGCTGTTATCAAAATTCACAACCAGCCCGCTCAGGTTGCAACCAGCAAGGAGCAGGTTTATGCAGGAGAGTCGAACAGTTTGGGGCATATTTCCACCCTCCTGCACGTCCAGTTATCTGTTCACCTACGGCTGGCTGTGCCACACTTCTCCAAACAGCAGTGGTGAGGATCTCCAGTCCTGTTCTCCTGCTTCCCTCAGCCATGGCCTTTCAAACGCAGATCCTGCCATCCCCTGTCTTTGCTCAGTAGCTTTGGTGGCCCCGGAGGAAAGTGACACTTCCCAGAGGTGTGGTGGCTCTTTGTTTTGGCCTGTGCAGTGCATGGGCTGAGTGAATCCATTGTAATGGTCGTGCTCAGCATCTCACTAACCTTGACACCAACACTGATGCTGATGAAGCACAATAGAAAAACGCTGCTACTGTTACGACTTGTCTTTCAGAACGGTACACCTTGTGTCACAGAGGTAATTAGAAGAGAACAGTGTTCCCTATAAACTGTTCCAGTCTCCTTGGGAAATGTGCAATCCCAAATGTCAGCAGGCAGCATTGATTTGTGTCCTTTTTAAGTCAGTTTGAGAAGAAACTCTCGCCCTGGCTGAGGGCAGCTATTTAATTTACACTGCGTGCTTACTATGTTCCTTTCCTCTGCTTGACTAGCAATGAAGATTTTGCATGCTGTTCTAAAAATATATCAAAATGATGTTTGATATTAAGGGACCGGTGAAATGCAATTACAATGAAATAATGACTTCATGTTGCTTTTCACAATGAAAGGAGATTGTCATCCTCCCTCCCCCAGTGCTTGAAGCAATACCTATTTATGAGTAGTTTAGCTAACCTGGGCCATTTGAAGAAGAATTGCACACGGCTTCTTAGATGCAATGCAAATTGTTGCAGTACCCAAGGAGGACATTTGCATTATGGTAGGACTTGTTGCCTCTGTAATGCTGTAGTGGTGATTGTTATGCAGAGAACTGCAGGATAAAATGGTAGTGCTAAATCAGCACTGCTGAATAAGATGGCTGAAAATGCCATGAAAACAAACTCTTGGAGCAGGAGGATTACAGAAGTAATGATATGCCTGATTTCCATGCAACACACCTCCCAGCTTTCGGTATAGGCTTGGGCACAGGCTCTTAGTTTTGCAGGTTATTTTCTTTGGTTCTTACTGAGTTTGGTGCCTCTCCCATCCCCACACTGCATCATTTTGCATGGGGTAGGACAGAGCTCCTTGTCACAGAGGGGCACGTCAGAGAGGGCTGCTTTGTGTGTCTTGGATTGACCTGGAAGAACATGAAAGGACTGCCCTGATACTTCTATTGTGGCATCAAGAATTCTCCTTCAGGGCATAGGAGTTTGGTGCTGATGTTTTATTCCCAAGTTTGTGTGGGGAGCTGTTAGTTCTAGGGCACTCTCTTGGTGTGTTTCCATAATCTTCTGTTCATTTGATTTTAAATCCTGTTTTGGTTCCTTCAAAATAGGACTGGGTATTTCTGTCTGTTCTGTTAGTGCCTAAATATTAGAGATAGGTATAGAATATGGAGGGGTGGGACTTACTTACATGTTTGGGCTAACATGGGAAGCCTAAAGAGGGGAGTATATCTTTCTCTAGGCCTGTGTGGTATAACAGTGGGTGATGTGGACAGAGACCACTGGAGCCTGTCCCCGATGGAGTACTTTGGATATGCAGGTGGGACGTGGCTGGGGGTGCCTGGGTGGGCCAGCTGCTGCCTGGGGCTGGCAACTGGCTCAACCTTGGCCAAGGGACAATGTGTTGGTAGAGCCAAACTGTGCTCTGCCTGTTAAAAAAAAGCTGCTCTTTGCTGCAAAGCTTGACTTGCTGCCTGTTTCTTTGGTTATCTTCTTATGAATCTTAATATAGATGTTCAATTTAAGCAACTAGAGTTAGTGTGCCAGTGCCTACCTTGGTGTGGATCCTGCCCTCCAGCAGTGTTTACAAAATAATGAAAAAAGAACCAGCAATCGGAGAAAGGGACACATAAAATCTGCAATGCAGAAATAGGATTATATATTTATCTGAGTTCTCATGTAGACAGATGATTAATACAGTACCAGCTACAGGGTTTATAGCTTGGTATATCATTAAGGTTCCCTGTAACTCTAATGTGAAAAGATAATAAATTAAGTGTCCTCTTCCCTGCCCTTGTCCTCCTTTTTCTAGTTTAGAAGTATACTTAGAAGTTTTAATCTGAAAACATGATTCTGATACCAGAACTGGGGATGGAAAGAAATGAAAGAGAAAATGGACGACATCTGAAGTGTTTTTTCTTGAACCTTTTTAAGAATTAAAATTGAGTGCACGAGGTCGGAACATACAAGTCTCATTTACATATCTTATTTTGGATTAAGAGGGTGTCTTTAAAAATATTGCTAGAAAAGTATTTTTGGGGATTTTTTCCCCCCACTTGTTAGAGAAAAGTAGAATATAATTTCTTAATCAGGCCCAGCTGCCTTTTAAGGAAATCTTGTTCCCCTCCTTTATCTTCTCTGGAGCACATAAGAGCTGCAGATACAGAACATGTTAAATTTTTTATTATCAATAAGGTAAGTAGCAATACCTTCAGAGCTTTAATTGCCAGATCCTGAGAGAAGAATAACTGTAATATTTAAAATAAATCTGAATTAGAATTCTGCAGAAGAACAAATGTTAAAGGAACTAGAAATATATTGGGAGACGGTACCACTGAGCTCGCTGCTGAGATCCCTTGTGGTCAATGGGAATCAAAGCAGATTAAAGCCTGTGATTCTCCAGAAAGCCTCTGTGCTGGATTTATGCCATGAAGTGACCCAGAAGGCCTAACCCTGCTCTCTTTAGGCACAGCAGAGAGCAAATGCAAGTGTAGGCTCAGTGCTGGAAGTGCTGCCACTGACACTGGGAACAGCAGAAGATTCCTGCAATGAGGGCAGTTTCCCCTGGGCCTGAGGAGAGTTCTGGCCATTGCTGGATCAGGGAGTGGATAAATCCTTCCATGTGGAAAAGAAAATGTGGATGTGTGTGTAGGCATGTATGCAGATATACACATACACGTCTACAAGCATCCACGGGGAGAGCAGTTGCCATAAACCCCTTCTTGTTGTTTAGTTTACTATGTAGTTTAATTCCATTCAAAGTTAATCTTTCAGTGGTTCACTTGAAAACAATACCAATTTTGTACTCCCTCCCACACACAAGCTCCACTCCCTTCCTCAGTAATTCTTGTTTGACCTTCCAGCCAGTTCTTTCCAACTCTCCTACCAGCTGCCAGATACTTCTATTCAGGAGTTACCCTAAGGAGTAGCACATTACCATGTTGGGCTGCTTTTTGTGTTCGTTCTCTAGTGAGCACAGAACCTCAAAGCTTGAGGCCTTAGTTAATTCAAAAATTTTATATGGGTTTGACTTTCTCTCCCATGACTCTGCTTTTTTTTAATAGCAACCAAGTTCCACCACAGCACTAAGAAAACAAATGCAGATCCCCTTGTGGTTGCTTGAGATAACAATTTCTTGGGAGCTATGGAATCAATTCCTGTAAAAGTTTGAACAGACTGTGGCATGAGCCACGTACTCCATTAGGTTAGACAGCACAAAACATCTCTGGTGATACCCAAAAGGACTTGATGAAGCTGTTTTCAGGTCAGTTTTGGAAAGGAGAAGGAGTGGATCCTCCTCTTTAGCACCACTTTTTGAGGAGAGCAGACCAAACAGAAGTAGAGAAATGGGGATTGCCTTCCCTTAACCTGTTGTGATTTGAGTTACAGCCAAGCCTGCTCAGCTTCCATGGGAAAGGCTGAAGCTGGGAGGTTCTGTGCATGCCCGTGAGAAACAGCTTGTAAGAGAAACAGAAATGTAGACCAGTGGCAGTGGTTTGGAGGTTCTTTGCTCCTCTCAGAGGATGGAACAAGTCTTGATGTAATTAAGGTGTTTCTGAGGATCTCTGCTATTGGTGGCAAATTGAATTGTGTGTCTTGCTGCGAACTGAAGTTTGGGATATTTATGATAAGAGTTTGTGGCTCCAGCTGTGCGAGTCTGTGGTGCTGGAGGAGGGAGAAGGGTTTATGGCTCTGCTCCTGCTCTGCAGCCATCCCAGGAGCTGTGAGGATCTTACCCAAGGAGTAAACACAGAGACAGCTAGTGAGAGGGGAAGAAACCAGCTCCAAAGCCTGAAAGTCTGACTTTGCAGTCTCTTCAGTGCCTTCTCAGAGCGTGTACAGAGTGGCACAGCCACTGTCAACCTGCCCTTCATCTCTCCATGCAACCTGCACGTCCCCAAAGCCTCTGGCAGGGCTTTGTCTCCCTGGAGCCTCATCAGCAAAGCCCAGCAAGGTTGATTTTTAGCACTTCATCTCTCTTAAATATATACCCATAGGAGAAAGGTAATTTGCTGTGTGTCTTTGTAAGACTTTTTGAGATGAGTTATTGAGAATTAAGGTCATGCTAGTTCAGCCTAGCAGCTGAGTCCCTGGGCTTGGGTTTCTTTATAACCAGGGTCTCCCTCGAATTTTTTTGTCTTGGATTTCTTGCTTGACTGTGTTGTGCAGTCTTTCCCTGCCTTTCAGACTGGTGGATGTATTGGTTGTTGTTGCTTGTTGATCTTCTTCAGCATCATCTGCTTTCATTAGCATTTTTGAACAAAGGAATGAATCAGAATAAATCACAACTAATAGAAATATAGGAACAGATTATCATTTTGCAAAGCTGAACTCTCTCAAAGGAGATTACGTATTTAAATTGAACAAATGCAACTTCATAAATAAACTAAATTAAACATCATCTAATTTTACTTTTGATGCCAAGCAATTTTAATCCATACTCAGCTTCTCATATAAATATTTCCCAACTCATTTTTATTCTTTGAAGCATTCTTATTCATATTTAAAAGCCAAAAATGTGCCAAATTGAACCACAGTTGTGTATGCTGAATAAATGTAAAAGCTTGGGTATATTGCATAATAATCTGAGAGTTGGCAAGAGGAAGTGATTGCTTTTGTGAGTGTCCAAGTAGTAGTGTAAAAATGTTTTCTGTGAACCTAATATTTGTCTCTAAAGCTCTCTGACTGATGACGTGCCTGAAAAATCCTTTTCACAAATCCCTTATGTATAGTTCAAAAGGAAGCAATAGATGATTAGAAATCTATCTATTTCCCCAGGGAAAATTCATGCACAAACTCTGGTGGTGAAAGCATTACCCAGCTGGTCTGCACTATGCACAAATTCCTGTTCACAGATGGAAGGAGCATTTTACTGCAGAACTAATTCTTAGAATTGTTACTTTGTGATTAGAAATGCCCTTTATCAATCATCTTATAGGACAAGAAAGAACCTTTTTAAAACATATGTGGTAATAAGGTTCAAGAATTCTTGTTAAATGTTTCAAATAGCGTTCACAAAGCTGAAATATAATTTCAGTCCACCCTGTGTTCACTCTAAAAACCACAATCAAAAGCCATTTTCCAGAAATAGACTTAAATGCAGTTCTTTCTCCATGTTCATTAAATCGTTATGTGCAGCTTGAAGAACTGACCTGTCCAATGACTTCAGTGGCTGAAAGGGGTTGACAGTGGTTTTCAAAACTACTTCATTTCCAAGTAAATCAGATTTAAGATTACCAAGAATTCTTTTTTTTTGGTCTAATATATTGAAGATTGAACAGACCAAGAGAAGGGAAACAAATCTGCATTTTTTTTCTCTGGTTTGAATATTATCACATTTATTTATGTAATTAATCTCTAGTGGTAGAAAAAAAATCTTATAGGGAAGATTTATTTTCATACTAAAATTCCTAAAATTGATAGTTTGGGCAAAACTCACAGTTTTTTTACTTCACTTAGGTATTTCTGGGAACAGTCGAATAAAGATTTTCCCGATCCTTGAACGGAGCATTTGCTGGGTGTAGTAAGAACCAAGCAGAACTTGCTAATGCCTTTCAGAGCTTTGGACTCGTTGGAGATGAACAGTTTGGTGGGTGAAGGAGTGCTTGGTGCCCAGCAGAGTTTGCAGCGTGCTGGTGAGGGTGCCTTTGCTGCTGCTGTGCCAAAGGATGTGGCAAGAGCACTGCAAGGACACTGGGACTCAGGCAGGCTGGGGCTGTGCTGAAGGTCTTGCTGGCAACAAAGCTGGTCCCCATCTGTTTGCTCCAAGTGCTGCTGAAGGGAGGGGGCTGCAGGCCTGGGAGGAGAAGGGATGCCACAGGCATCTTCCAATGGCACAGAATGTAAAGGCTTGAGTTACTGAATCCTTCTTCAAAATGCAAAGCAGCCAGAAACAGCAAGAGGGAAATGTAAGCTGGTGTTGTTCATTGCATCTTCCTTCCCGAACTTCTGGACAGGTCTCCTGGCAGCAAACAAAACCAAAATGATGCTCTTGGTTTCTGTTTAACACACACAGTTCCATCTGAAATGCAAGTGAATTGCTGGGTCCCTAATGAAATGTGCAGCCCTGTGTAAAGGAAGGTTGGGGAGGGTGGTGGGAGCACTGCTGCACTAGTGCTGTTCCACATTTGCAGGATGTCCTTGAGTGTGTTTACAGGGCTGCTGAGATCAGAGGAGGGATAATTTCATTAGGAGAGTGCAGCAAGAGAGTGGTTCAAGAGATGGATGGAGACATTTTGCAAGTGAAATGTTTTCATAGCCCTGCATCTTGGAGACATCACTGATGCCCAAGTATTTGTCCCTACATTATGTGCTGTTGCTAGGCATGGGCTCCTCAGGGTGGGAGCAGTGGGGGATGTCAGGTGCAATTGGATATGTGTAAAAAACCCCATTAAATGGAAACCATTAGTGTTTCCCGCAAATAGTAGTTACTAGATTTTGAGAATTCTTTCAAAGCAGAAATTTGGCCTAATAGGTCTGGTACTTTTAGGTAGAACATCCACCTGCAGAGAAAGAAACATAAAAGGATAATTTAGTGCAATTTGTCAAAACGCTGTTTTGCCTCTTCTCCTGTGGACTGTAATAGTTCTCTTGCCATCCAACTCCTGGATGCATTCCAGTCTCCATGAATATCCCTGTTCCTTTGGACATGGTTAGATTGTGTCCTTCATGTCAGCGAGCTCTTAATGGCAACAACAGGCTTTTGCATATTCAGGCCTTCTAAACACATTGCTTACAGTTTAAAAAAACTGATAAATCCCCCTACTTTTTAATAGACAGAATAGAATCTGATCTTTAGTGGTTTAACCATCATTGCACATAATCAATATAGTAATCCTTTAAAAACTGATGCTTCTCAAACAGCTTTTTTGGTTTGTTTGGTGTTTGGGGGTTTTTGTGTCGGTGTTTTTGGTTGGTTTGTTTGTTTGTTTGTTGTTTTTTGTGTTTTGATAAGGGTTTGATATTTGAATAATCAAGGCATGGAAAGTGTGATGCTGCCTAGGATTCAGGCTGAAATCTCATTTGGGCTAGAACACTAAATACTATCTTAGGCACAAAATATTAATTTTTTAATTAAAATCTGCCTGCATGAATCATTCACTAATACAAGGTAATGTACTTGGTTGCAACTCAAAATAACTTCACTGGAGCCAGTGTTTCTAATCAAGGGGAAGTGGCCTGCTATGATGCTGCAGAATTGTTTGCCAGTGTTGTGCAAAGAATATTTGTAACTGTGTTGCTGGGATTTGGGGGTCCCTCCAGTGACCCTGACAAAGCTGCTGCTGCTGTGAACCCTCCTGTGAGGAACTGGTGAGAGTGGTGTTTGGGGACAGTCCCTGGTGCCCTTTACTGGGACGCACGTGCATAAAAATGGGCAGCACTGGATTTCAGGGTTTGTGTCAGACAGTGGTTGTGTGAGCAGAAAGGCTGGTAACTGAATGCCTGCAGCTTGTCATGTCCTGACTGAGAGTTGCCCCCCGTGGATTTCTGTGGAGGGAATATTTCACAGCAGCTCTCAAGAGGCTACAGTTTACCTTGCTCAGATCTGCTGAGCACTTGCATCAATGGGCTGGGGTTCAGCAAGGCCAAGTGCCAGGTCCTGCCCTTGGGTCACAACATCCCCCTGCAGCTCCAGCCTGGGGGATGAGCAGCTGGACAG
>JAWWEE010000021.1:17952011-17975587 GCA_035221455.1 Xenops minutus
TGGCCTTGGACACTCCCAGGGATGGGGCAGCCACAGCTTCTCTGGGCACCCTGTGCCAGGGCCTGCCCACCCTCATGATAAAACAATGTCTTCTGTCCAGTCAAACCTTCCCTCTTCCAGTTTAAAACAGCTGCTCCTCGTTCTGTCTCTATGGGCCTTGGTAAGAAATCTCTCTGTTTTTTTTATAAACCCACTTTATACATTGAAAGAGCACAGCAAGGTCTTCCTGGTGCCAGAGGATGCTGCTGCTTTGAAGTATAGAAATATTATTCACAGGGGAAAAAAGCAACCCAACTTCAATGTAAAATATGGATCCAGCCTACATTGCAGTACAGGGGTGTGCAGCATCAGGATGGGGTTCACACTGCACTGCTGTGGATGTTGTGAAGCACCAAAATATTGTGTGTAGGAGAAGGGTATTAAATCTCTTGGCTTGTTCTTTCAGTAAATCTGCCTCTCTGAGCAGTGGCAACAATTCTTTGGAGTTCTGGTGTGTATGGCTGCCGTTTCCTGGGAACAATAAACAACAGTGACTGAATGGCTTTTCCAGCCAGAAACAAGATCTATCCTATCATTGTAACTTCATTTCCTTATTGGTAGGGCTCTTTCAAAGGGAGGTCCAAACTCAATACTGGGTTTAAGTTGCAAAAGTAGATATAAAAGGTATTTTAGGTTTTTTCCTTATGAGCTGTGCTCTCAATGGCAAACATGCAGAGTATATGTCCCCTATGCACAGGAATGTTCGTATCAATTTCTTAATTAAAACTATAAATGAAGCTCCCATGTGGGTTGTGAGCTGTGGAAGGCCAGTTGTAGGCTGTCTGCACTCTGGCCTGGTAAGTGTTGCTGTCCTGGCCCTATTACATAAAGAACATCTAAGCTGTTTTGGATGCTTAGTACAGCCTAAACTGGATAAACAGGATGTAGTAAACAGATTACTGCAGTGTTTATTGGGAGTTCATCCTGATGTGGGAAGGAAAGGAACCATTAGGAGGTGTATAAATAGGGTGGAATGAGGAGGTGCTGAACAGCATTGAACAGTTTTCGAGTTAACAGAGCAATAACTGCAGAGATTTCTCTAAAGAGAAGAAGAAAACAGTCAGCTTTGCTTAAGTGCCACTGAGATAAATATACTTTCGGTTTTGAAGGTATGTTTTCAGCACTGAGGATTAAATGGACTTGGCAGTTCCTTTGAGCTTGACACTGATATTGTAATGAGCTTTAAATAGCTGATTCCCGACTCCTCCTGCTCCCTGTGCCTGTGAGGTCAGCCCCGGGGTCAAGCTGAAGATCAGGGCACTTGGCTTCTTCAGCCACCCTGGGGGACACGTCCCCAGGTGACACTCAGACTCCTGAAAATCTGTCAGTTCATCCTGACTCACTGAAGTGCCACTACCTGAGGAGAAAGGGGGGATTGCACCATTACCATCTGTCGGGAGCCTCCTGCTCCCTCCTCCTGCGGCTCTGGTGGGCTGTGAAGGTGTCGGGGGGGCTCTCAGGCACCCTGACGTGGCAGAAGAGAGTGCTGAGACGTGCTCCTGCTCCCTGTGAAAAGCAGGTGTCCAGACCACGCAGTCCTTGTGCCACTTCAGTGACCTCCCCCTTCACCATTTATGTAACAGTGTCGTTTCTTAACAAAAGGGCAACTTTCTCCTTCTGTATTTGCACCATTTCCCTCCAGAGCACCCAGAGTAATTCTAATTTCTGCAGTAAGAATGGGGTGCGTTGCATTCTTTTTGCTTGAGAGAAGCTGGCTTGAAAACACAGAAGCAAAACTGGATTGGTACCTACAATGTTTAAACAGGATAAAACACCCCTCATGTTTGTCCTACTTCAAGAACATACAAGACCTCGACATTTCTGCAGTGACATCATCATGCCTGATGTTTTTGCAGATCTTCATCAAGAAGATGGATGGAAGCAACCAGAGAAGAGAAAGACTGTGGAAATATTTGAAACCAGATCAAGTAAATGCAGAATCATTCGAGTTAATGCAGAGAAGAAACCCAAATGCTATGAATATCTGAATATCTGAATGAATATCTTATTTCTAATGGCTGAGTGACCATATGGTTACAGTGCTGTAACTTACTCATAATACAGATGAGGGATAATAAAGTCCATAGGGACATTCTTTTCCTGCTGTGTGTAACTCTGGAGTAGCTTTGGAGTAGCTTCAACTTCTTAAGTGGGACACTAGAATTTCTTTTACAACTATCTCATTGTTAAAGGAGAATGTTGTGGCAGTTCTGCAAAAAAACACAACCAAGCAAACCCATACACCCTCTCAACCTGGGAATCAAAGTGCTCTGGAGTGCTGAAACTGCTCTTTACCCAAAGAGGATGATTTCCTGCTGGACTGAGGAGTTTGCAACAGAGACATTTCATGCTCTGTGTCATTCAGCTGTAATTTACTGCCAATTTGAGCTTTTGATATTTGCCGAGACTCGTGTAAAAAACTCTGGTTTTAAACTGCGGCAAAGGAACTTGAAAAGTCAATCTCTGCAACTTTCCTTGCCAAAAATCCCAGCGAGCATCTTTGCTGGTTTTACGTTTGCAGTAGACACAATTCCAGATGTTACATGATTTACCCCCAGCAAAATGTAGTTTCTCAGGCTGATTGTAAAGGCTGTGTTCTTACAGTTCCCAAGATGAGGATACAGCTAAATTACATGGTACTAAATAGTTACTGGAAACCTACAACCCAAATTTCCAAATTTTGGAGGTACAAATGATAACTTTAATATTTAATCTTTTTTGGATACTTTGTCACACTGATAGTTTTTCAAAGATTACTTCTGTTTTCCTGAAAAACACAGGTATGAAATGGCACTCAAAGAGCATCCAATGGTTTTTTCCTTCAGCCAGAACTTCCAGATGGTCAAGCCCATGATTTTTCATACTAAGCTGGGAAGTGACAGTTTCACCCTTGCTGTCTGAGAACACATTCCCACACAGAATGGTTTGGGTTTGTTTGTATTCTGAGTTCGAGGCAAACCGCTGCACCAGAGCCCAGCTAAGGAATTCAGAATCCCATCTGCAGAACCAGCAATTTGCCCCCTGACCAGCATAACCCAATCCCAAGTCATAGGTTGGGATGGGTTTTTATACAAAAGTATAAAATGCTGGACAAAAACTGAAGGCAATTTTGGGGAATTACTAGCTTATATTTTTAGGCTGTTTGTGAGTATTAACATTTTTTCTCTTTTTACTGGAAACATTTTATTGAGATTTTCAAAATTATTTTCAAATCACAAAGGTCAGCATTTTTCTTTTCTATTTCTAGGTTTTACTAAGATGCTCATGCAACTAATACAAATGTGGATTAAATTTAATCTGGGGGGATAAATAGGAGCAAAATAAACTGCATTATTATTATTATTAACGTATTGAACTTCTAGTCACTAATATGGAATGGTTGGTCTCATATTAATCTCAACATTCTGAATTCCACTGAGTGAAGTGAAAATTACCTCATTTGTTTGAAGTGCTCTTCCTGAAACCTTATTATTACACACCCTGCTTGTTCCCAAATTGCAGCTGTGTGGCAACTGCTGGCAGAAGAGTTTGGTAGGGTTTTACAGAGGCACAGTGCTTTCTCCTCTCCATTCATGTACCTGGAGTTGGTCTGAAATGTGAAGAGTGACTTGTTTTGTACTGTTTCATACTTAGGAGGGCTAATAATTTAATTCTCTGTTAAATATGTGTGTGTGTGTATATATATATATAATTTCTCTTGGACCGATAGTATTCCAGTTTTCAAGCTGTGGAATGGCTTCCATCTCCCACTGAATGGTTTGATGCAAGATAAGACACTGGCAAAGAATGAAGAATAAACCTCTCCTCCTCCTAATCTGATTAATGTGTCACTGGGGCAGAATATTTTCCCCCTATCCATGATCTCATTCTCAGTTCACTTCTTGTTTACAAGCCATGGTTTGCAGAGTGGCTCTGCAGAAAGTGTTCTGGGATTTTAGTGTTTGTGGCCCAGAGCTGCTATAACAAAGCAGTTCTTGAGTGACTGTTTGTGTGTATGAATTATTCCTGAATTTAGGAAGCAATGCTGGTATTGCTTTTGCAACCTGAGAGATTTGGTCACTCGGATAAGGGAAATGTGTCTTTGTGTTCCTGCATCCCCTTCTGCAAAATCTTTGGGGGGGGGGGGGGGAGATGTGTTATAGTCTTAAAGGAGAATTCTGCAGGTTGCACTTAGCTTTGTAGAACATTTAGCTTTTTAGGAAGTGCTTTGCCCTGATGGGGGTTGTGCAAGATGCTCTCATCCTTCCAGGGTGGCTTCTCTAGGGATTCAGAGAAACAGTCTGTGAAAGCACTGTCAGCTTTGGGATCTCTGAGCCCTTGGCTCTCTGAGGAAAAACCAAACCAAAGCAAAGAGAAAAATTTCTGTTCTGATGACTGGTATGTAATGATTTTAGTGATGTGCCTGAATTTCAGAGGACACAGTGATTTATGGTGCAGCAGTCCCTCTCAAACTGTGAATATACAGGCCCACAGCAGGGCTGCTCCAAGCCTTGGTTGTGGTGTGGCCACTGAAGCACCAACCATGCCATGCAGGGACTGGTGCTGTGCTGCCCTTGCTAAAGGGGGAGCAGCCCTTGGGCTCCCTGAGCAGTTCAGTAGGAACATTGGAAATAGCACAGCTGCACCACTCAAATAACTGTGAACCCTATTTCCTAGGAGTGACATTCATCGGGATGTGTGATTCCAGTGCTTGAACCAGCTGTGAATTTGCTTTTGCCGAATGATTTATGAAAAAGTTTGCCTTCGTTTTTTTTATTCTGCGTGCGGATATTTTCTTTTCTTCATTAAACCCAGAAGCATTTCTGTCTTGTAAAGCAACTGGCCCTTCACACCCAAAGCAAAGCAGATGCCAAACTTTTTGGTGTAGATTTAGCTGAGGAAACTGCATAATTGGGCAGTGAGTAGCCACAATTGAAGTTTCTTGGGAGCTATTTGTTTGCAACTCAGCCTTACGCGGCTTATGAGCTTCTTAAATGAGAGGAGGGTATTTTTAAAGCGATGTTTATGCTTTGGTCAAATATTTGGGACATTCTTATTATAGTTTGTGTATTTTTGTTGCCATAATTATGGAAAAGCCATGGTGGGGAATGAAATCGGACTGTGAGAACAGTAGCAAAAGGACACAAATGCAATATTGACATCCCGTTCTCCGGGTTTAGGGGGTGCAACAGAACATGTAATTAAGTGATAATTTTATTGAGGTTGAAGGGGTTTTGCAGCTTGGCCTTCCACTCTTCTACCTACCTTAAAAAGGAGATAGATTACTTAAAAAGACTGGTTCTTTTGGGGAAAAAAAATCTTTTACGGGGCTTTAGAAAGTAGGTAACATTCACTTTTAAAACTTTCTTCTCAAGCAGGAATTGTGTTCTTATGTTCCCAAAAGGTTTTTCATGAAAAGTGCATTTGGATGAATTTAGAGTAATAAAGTTGCTGGAGAAAACGTTTGATATGATATAAACCAAACTTTGTTATGGACATTGGACAACCTTACAGATAAAAGAAATGTGTGCAAATGAGTAAAACGTAACAAAGATATTGTTGGGTCCAATTTTGGGGCCTGGCCTTTGATGACTTCCAGTTAACACATCTCTAGAAGTCAGTGGAGCAAAACTGTTTGGTCTTGTTTATTCACCCCTTCTCCCCGTGCCATATTTTAATGTAACATGGAATAGAACCATGGAATGCTTTGGCTTGGAAGGCACCTTAAACATCATTTCATTCCTCTGCCTGCCATGGGTGGGACCCCTCCCACTAGACCAGCTTGTTCAGAGCTCCATCCTGTGTGGCCCTGGACACTTCCAGAGACGGGGTATCCACAGCTTCTCTGGATATTGGCTCCACTCCTGACTGGCACAGGGAGAAGGGGAATTGCCTTCCTGCCTTTCTGCCTGGCCTCAAACCACAGCAGCTCTTGCTGACAGACCCAGTGAGTGCTCCCAGCTCACCCCACTGACTTCGGGGTCATCCTTCCTCACGTGAGACACACTCAACCTGCATAAAGAAGGAAGGTTTGTAACATTATTTTTTTGTGGTCATGATGGTATGATAGGTTTTTACAATTATCTTTACAATCTGGAGACACGATGGCTGCCTTGCACTTCTCACTTACCTTTGGGGGCCGTAACGTGACACCTTCATAAAATATTACTGCTCACTTGCTATCTGTATGGCTGAAAAATGTGCTGCAGGGGGATATCCTGGATCCTGCTGCAACAGCACAAAAAATCTGGGGAGTTGAGTTTGCTTTCACCTTTCTGCAGACGAGCTTTACATGTACAGGTTTTGGAGCGTGTTTTTTAGGGGGGATGGCTGTGAACTCCCGAGGCCCAGCAGGCACTTGGTTATTAAATACAGAGCTGGGAGGTGAGTTTTCATGTGGTCACCAGCTTATGGGGTGCTCACCTCAGGGCTTTTTTACCATTTATAGTTCTTGCACCTTTTTCAACACTGCTGGCAGGGGGTTGGTGTAAGCAAAATTGCTGAGAAGATGAGAAAGGGAAGGACAGATATAAAGGTCACCCCTGAAACTGTAACAGATACAATCGTATTGATTGAATCAAACCCACTTCTTTGTTTCAGACTTCTGGTAGACAGTTTTTGTTTAAAAATAGTAGTTTCTTTTAACTGTTCTTTTAAATGAACTGTTTTATTCTTGAATTTGAAATGACATTGCTAAATTTATGGAAAAACAGGTAAAGGGTGGCCTACTTTTCTATTACCCTTTTTCCATTTCATTGCTTCCCAGTTTTGCCATTAATTTAGTTCTTAATCTCCTGCTTTTTTTCTTTCTTCTTTTTTTTTCACGAGATTGTAGATTTTAAAATGCTGCTAAAAATGGCCTTTTGATTTCCTATAGCAAAAAATCCAGTTCAAAAGTCAAAAGTATTTTATGGCTTGAGAAACAAGTGGTGTTTGTATCCTTCCCCCAAGCAACAGGAAACGCTCCCCCCAACCTTTCCATCCTCTCCCATCTTCCTTCTTCATTCCTGGAAATTACCCTCTCCCTTAGCTTTGTGTCTGTGCCTTGATACAATGAGTTGTCATAGCCTATAGATTTATTGTCTCTGTTACATAGAACTCTTCAACAAAATGAAAATCTCCTGCTACTGTTACACATTTCCTAAGAACTGCTTGGATAAGAAACAATGTTCTGCCTGTTCCTAGAGTTATCCAGGCCAGTGAATTACATTTATGTACAGCAAAATGTGTCTGTCTATATCTGCCTGACAAAGACAATTGGAATAATGTAATGTGAAGATAACATTCAGTTACCCTCAGTTTCATGAAAATTGCAGAGCAGTGGCAAAAGTGATTTTCCTAAAGTAAATACTTTCCTGAAGTAATATCTTTCCTAAAGTAATAACTCTCCTAATGTAATATGTTGATATTTCCTAAAGTAATATCTTTAGGTGACTTTACTGAAGTAATATCTTAGAATGGTCTTGAATGTGCCTTTCCTACCTTGTGGACCAAACTTCTCTCCTTTTGTTTCCATAACTTTTAACCCCACCTGAGGGTTTTTCCCCCTAGAAATTTAGATAAAACATTTTTAGAGTTATTCAGGATGGAAAGTATCATAAATGTCAGGTAGATAAGTTCCTTTAATTCTTACATTAAGCCTCCTGTGCTCAGATTGAGAATGGCTGCTGGTAAACAGTTACTGAGAGTGGGATTGACATAAAAAGTGTTTATTTATATAAATGTTCCAATGCCACCAGTGTCACTTTGAAGTGACGTTTGCCTCCTGCCCTGCTGGAGCAGCCACTGCTGGCTCTGCCCCCATGAGCTCCAGGAGCTGGCTGTTCACAGGTATGGGCACAGTGGAATTTTGGCTGCCTGTGCTTGGTGCACCCTGTGCTTTTGCAGGTCACGGTGCCACTTGGATAATTGTGGCAGGTATTTATTGGTTGCTTTTTGCCTGCTCGAAGCAAGCTCCACAGTCTGCTGTACAGTATGTCCAAACCCTTCATAAATCAGAGTAAAATCAGTCAAACCAGTTGGAAATGCTCTGGGTGTGTGCTGGAGAGAATGGAGTTTCTTGTGGATGCACTGCTGTGGGTAACAGAGCAAAGTCAGATACTGGGTTGGAGCGAGAGTGGCTGGAGACAGAATTGGGAGTATATTTCAGGATACCCCTGAATTTCTAATGCTTACATCAATGTACAGCTCGTGGAGGACAGCAGTAAAAGATGTGCTCAAGGTGGATTTCAGCTGTCATTCCCAAGGCAGGCTGGCTCTAACATTCTGGGGTTAGAACAATGGGAAACCCAGCAATTTATCACAGTTTCAGGGCTTTCTTGCTCGAGTTCTTGTTTGCACATGAAATATGAACAAAAATCCATAGAAAGTGTAACAAATAGATCTTTGTCATATTTATTGCTTTCACTTAAGAAATGAGTCATTTTGCTAAGGGCATTTGCTTCTCAGTACTTCGGAAATATACTCCATGGAGGTTGCATATACTGCTTTCTTGTTCAGGTATGATTTTGGTTTATTTGGGGTCATTTGCATGCTTTGAATGCCCTTTTTTAAAGGGTTGCATAGTGACATATTCTGTGTAACATTTTAAAATTTCTTGATTACCTAGGTTTTAACCATTTATTTTAAGAGTTGGGGGACACTATCTCCAGTATTTTTTGAGTCCCCTTTTACACTGACAAAACAAAGAATCTGGGACTGTTAGTGTGTTCACCTGGAGGGTCTGTACGTGTGAAATATTGCTTTAAATTCTGAGCAATCAAGAATGCATTAACTCATAGAATTTGAGCTTGTGAGGTAAAAGTCCAACAATACTCATTTTTTCATGCAACAATATCTACACTGTATCACAAGTTTTTATTGGGTTTATAGGAGAAAATGTCATGCTTTACAAATACAAAGATCTGTAAAGTAAAGGAATCAGCAGTTAATTTCATGACTTTTTCACAGTGTGACAGTGATGAACATAATTTACTCCATTAAAATATAGTAGCTTTTAATGAGATATTTGAGGATAACTAAAAAAGCAGCACAAAAATCTGTCTTACTTTTGAATATTTTATAATTATTTTCCTTTTCTAATCAGAATTCTGCCTTGTCTAGCTAGGATAAAATCTTTAGCTGTAAGACAGCTTAGTGTCTGATGTTCAGAGTGTGGTGTGGGGGTTGTGCAGAGCTGACCCTCTCCTGGGCCATGCAGATGTGCCCAGCAGGTTGTTGTCCAGGTGAGGAGAAACAAGGAGTGAGATGAGGGATGTTCAGAACACACAGATCCTGCCTGAGCTTTGTGTCTGTGTCTATACATCCACCTGGGGGTTCTCTCTCCCAGAAAAATACTGGCTTGGTTTTTAACATGGGTTGCTAATACTTGTCCCACTTCTTTTTGTGTGGACATGTTAAAAATTGAAGCCAGTAAGAACCCTCTTTCCCTTTTCTCTATTGTTTTATTTCCTCCAAGCTTGAAGTTGAGAATGGTAGTTCAATATAGTTGGGTTCATAGTGGGGAAAAAACCTGTTACGGTTCAGTTTGAGCAAGTTTTACAAAAAACAGAGAGCTAGGTTTATATGGTGTCCAAACCTCTGAAGAAAAGCTAGAAAACACTGCCTTAGCTGTCTCCCCTCTTTTATGGTGTTTTATGGTTGAGGGGTCAGTGAGAGACGCTGGGATTCAGTTTCAGCTTCTGCTTGATCCCATTTAGTCCATTACATCTTATTTTCCTGAATATTTTCATAACAGATATCTCACCTGGTGTTCTGGGTTTGGTGTGAAGACTTCACTGCTAGTCTTACGTTTCATGTACAGTACTTAAAAATATAAATGAAAGTAGGAGGCACTGGCTGGAACTCTAATAGCTTCCTGTCTTTTCAGTAGCACTTCCTAAGAGTGGGTTTAAAAAGTCAGTATTTCTGGTTTAAGTGTTTCCAACTTGAGTGACTCTTGTTCTGCTTAGTTCTGCACATGCTTACATTTGTTTTGTGCGTGTGGAGCTGTCTTGTCCCTGGCACAATAGCCTGAGGTGTGCACTAAGCCCAGGCTTGATTTTCTTGAATAGGCACAGTGCATTAAAAAATAAGGAACACAGGAACTGACAGGGCAAATGAATCCACTTCCTTTGCTGTCTTCCCTTGCAAACTAGTGAAGTTTCCTAGAATGGAAAACTGCAGAAATGTCAGAAATAACCCTTTCATTTCTCAGGATTCGTTACTGAGAGAAAGCCTCTCCCCGCTGGTGTGCCCTCCTCCCTCCTGCGCTGCGCTCTGCGCTCAGGGGTGCAGAGCTGCTCCTGCCTCGCTTCCCAGGCGGGCTGTGCAGCGAGCTGGCAAGGGGACAGGGACGGCGGCATCTCCAGGGGGTGGAGAGAAGCAGGAAAGGTGTGTCTGCTGTGCCACCCGCTCCCGCAGCCGGCTGTGGAGGTGTAGCCGCGGGTGAGTACATCAGAGCATGGCCAGCGGTGCCTCCTGCAGCGGGGAGCTGTGGCTCACCTGCCCGCTTCATCCGCTCGCTCGGTGACACGAGCCCGGCTGGGGGAGCGCAGGTATGGCACGGCACGGCATGGCACGGCACGGCATGGCATGGCACGAATGCTTTCCGGGGAACCCTCTCGCTGTGCTTTGCTGCCCAGACCTGGGGATCTGCGGCCAATGTGTGTCCTGTGCAGGGGCACAAGGGTGTGGACACTGAGGAACGAGCTGGGCTCCTCCTGGGGCACAGCTGAGGCTTGGGACACAATGGCCATTATTCGTCTGCAGAGCCAGAAGGCACAGCATAATTGCTTTGAAAGGGTCCCCCACATTTTAATTTTGGAAAGGATGGTAATAGGAATGATTAATTAGAATCGAGCTATGTATGTAAAAAAACCCCTCAACTATTACTGTTTTTGCAGAATTTATTACCTGGAGATGATGTTGTACCTGAAATATTAATCAGCTGCTTATATTCTCTTTAACAACTATCACTTAACATACTTTTCAGCCAATTACTAATGCAGTGTTTTGGGATGAATTTCGGAGATAACGGTGAATGTTTTATATTACAAGGAAATATTGGGAAGGGAAATAAGCAGCTTACTAATGAACTTTATATAATAATGCTTATCTTTGCAGAGATTTTTGCTTTGAAAATGTGCATCTTTTTTTTAAACATGATCTTTTAAAAATGCATTCAGCACCAGCTTTTGACTTGTCACAATTTCACATGAACTACTGTTTCATTCTTTTCTTGCTTTGAGACGTATGTAATAGCTGTGAATTTTCTTTCTTCTTAGCTTGAGCTTAGGCACCAGTAAGAACAATATCCAAATATTTATTTTGGAGGTTAGAAGATTGTTGAACTAACTAAACCTGTTAAATGAAGAAAATCAGACTAAATATTGCAGGAGAACATAGAATGCGCCCCTATTCCTGCTCCTTATCAGAAGTAGGGATAGAGGAAAATAGATGACATTATTTTTGATAAAATACAGCAACGTTTTGCAAGTTTTCATGTTTTATGGAGTCAAATTTTGCTTATCCTTGAATTTGGAAGAGATTCACAATGCAGTTTTAGCTGAAATTCACATGGTACTGAACGTCTGGTTGGGATGATATATTTGGATTTGCAAATGCTTGAAGGAATTTCATAACTTCTCTGGAAGAATTAGCTGAAAAGGGATGCTCAGAGAGGCTTTTTTTTAAAGGATTCAAGTTGCATGTGAAGTATTGGCAGCCAATGTGCCATTCATCAATCTACCTGAGCTTTTTTCATCCCCTGCAGAGAGACAATCCATACTTTTTAAAATGTTCCTATGTGGGCAAGTCTGTGAAACCGAATTCTGCCTGAAAATACCCCGAGTTGGGAAAGCATGGTTATGTAAGTGGGATTGCATAATAATGCATTTAATGATATTCTAATAGGAGTTTACTTTTATCACTGTTTCTTTAGGAGAAAAGGTTGCAGGGATGTGACTAATTACCCTCCTTCTTTAAGGTTATCAGCTGTCCTCGTTTTCAAGGACATCCCTTGCTAACAGGGACAACCCTGGAATCTTGGAGGCTTTCTTGAAAATGGGGCAATGTTCTAATTTCAGAAAAATCCCATGTCAACCAGAAATGTGAGCAGGCTGGGAGCCTCCCGTGGGCTCTGAGGGCAGCGCAGCTGGCCGGAGCAGCAGCAGCAGCACTGGGTGCCCTTCCTTCCTCCTGGGGGGAAAGATGTGGCATGCAGGGCTGCTGCTGCTGCAGCCTGAACCCCACTGCTGCAATGAGCACTAGCACAGCTACAGCCATCTCCCTCATTTTCAATGTAAAATAATTGAATTGTGCCTTCGCTTTTTCCTTTCTTCAACTTCCCTGTGGCTGCAAAGCTCCGACCGAGTCAGGGGAATGGGTCAGGCAGATCGGGTTCATTGTCCCGTTCCACTTGAATGGAAAGACCAGGCAGCAAATGTTGGAGCTTTGGAAGGAATTTTCACTGAGGTTGGAGCTAAATTTAAAGGAGGAACAGCTCTCTGAACTCCCTGTTCTCAGACAGTTGTCAAAAGAAAAAAATGGGTTTAAGAAGCGCTCAGATTTGTTTGACGACTTTGTTATCTCTGTACTTGAACTCAGAATATTTTATATGTGTTTAAAGTAAGGAAGTCTTGGGATTATATAAGGGGTTAGCCAAGTACAACATGAAGAAAGATGCAGGGAAGATTGAAACCTCAGTTTACTGTAGATTTTAAATGTGTGCTAAGGCATCTCTGATTATAAATATATATCTATATATATATCTCCAATGGTTTCTTCTATGGCAGAGATCACTGATACCTCAGTTGTGCCCCTCTAAAACAGGGATGCCTCTAAGGGCCTTCCTGGATTTTACTGAGGTTTCCTATGCTTGAGATAATATTGTGTAATGATGGATTTTACTGGGATGAAAACTCTCCAGATTTCCTATGACAGAAACCTTAGTAAATCTGAGGGCTTCAGCAGGGAACTCTTTGAGTGTAAACTCCTTGACTTTTCTCACGATAGTCTTCATGCTGTCTGGGCCTTGTGCATCTTGGGTTCCAGAGCTGCCCAGGTCAGCAGCTCTCCTGTAGATGTAGAAGGCTCAGTATGGTATTTAAATACACACTCCTCACATTGAGCCTTGTAATCCAATGTGTAAGTTCAATAGGAAACTACATGCATATTTCATGTATGCTGCTGTGTCAGGACACATGGGAGGCCTTCCTTTATTGGGTTTGGGGCTTTAAAATCTATCACAAACACATGCATGGTGTTTGTCTTTGTACTATAGTGACATTGGCTTTGAAAATAAACAATTCTAAGTACTGTAGCTTTATTTTGTAACAGTATCAATACTTGGTGTCAGTTTATCAACACTTGAATGAGTTTAAAAGAATGTAGTTTTTTATTTACAGCAGCTGACTCTTACCTGGGTAAGTGACAGTTCTAGTGTTCCATTACTTTCCCTTCTGTCATTTTGCAGGATAAAATTTCATGCATTTGCCAGCTCAGTTTCTCTTCTTTGTTGGAAAGATTTCGTGTACTCCCACTTCTGGTAATTAGAATAATGATGCAAAATTTTCTCAAGGTTAAGAAAACTGCTAGAGCCACAAAATAGAACATGAAGAAGCTATAATTGCCTGGTTTCTTATGTGAAGATCTGAACCTCCCAGAGAATTATGAGAGATTTTGTGGGGAAGGTGCACTCTTACGATCAAGGGAAGTGTCAGTTCTTAACAGCTCTGATCTCTAAGGGCCGAGGACTCAGCTGAGGTGAAGGAATGATTTTGCTCAAGTGTTGGAGCTGATGTGCACCAAGAAAAGCGCATGTGGAACTATTTTTAAGCTATTTAATGATGTAAAAATCAGCTGAAAAGTGCTTGCCTTTTCTGTAGTTATTAAATAGGGATCACTTCAATGGTAATGCATCGTGTGGATTAAGTCCTACAGTTCTCATCGCTGCTAGTGGGATTTGTAAGTGTTGCAAAATCCATATGCATTTTAACAGCAGGCTTGTTGGAGAGTGCCTTAGAGAGCTATTCAGTCTTTATTTCCCAAACTTTGGGTGACTTTGGGTGACAATCTGAATTGGATTTGCCTTTCAAAGAGCACTGCTCTGAAGGTGAGAGGCTCTGAAGGCACAGAGGTGTTTGGTTAGCAGGGTATAAATACTGGGCATATTTGGACAGCCCAGCCAAAGTACTCAGTGCCTGACAGGGCTGGCAGTGTGTCCCAGGGGCAGAAGGGAGGCTGTTTGTTTCTGACCCAGCATGGCATGACAAAGCCATGCTGCAGAGCAGCAGCAGGAGCTTCTCTTCCACCTCAATTCCACCCTGAAGGTCTCTGTCAATTCTAGTCCTTCCCTGGCTTCTCTCTTGGCTGGCACATATTTGGGAAAGGTTTAAGGGCATCTCCTGCTCTCTGCAGACGCTTTCCTGACTCCTTTATTCTCCTGTTTGCCTTTCTTTCCTGACACATGATATGACAGCAGTGCCTCCACTGGGGCCTCTTCCACAAGCCACATCTCCAGGGGTGCTGGAGTTGCACCACTGCTGCCCAGTTGCTGAGCAGGAGATAAAGCTGTGAGACATTTAAGGGCTAAATTAAAATGCTGCCCCATGCTGAGTGATGCCCCCACTTGTTCTCTGTGCTGCCACCTGCCTCCCTGTTGCTTTTTCTAGATGTGTGCTGATTTGATGTTGGTTAAAAATCACAGCCACTGACTTCCTGTACGAGTTCTCTTTATTAATATTGTGGCCCCACTGAAGTACTAATTAATTTGGTCCTTTGTTTTCCCACCACTGTACTTGTGTCCTCCCCACCTCCCCGTGCATACTGAGGCCTTTCCCCCACAGAGCCCTCCTGGATGATTTTCAGCCTTTAGAAAGTTGGTGGAATTGTTAAGCTGTGAATGCTGCTCTGATTTGCTTTTGTTTGTCTGTATATGCCTTTCCCAAAGCTTCATTTTTCACACTGTGTTTGTGAAACAAGGGTAGAGGTGGTTAATAATCTTACTTGGATCCTAAATGCTCATGTTCAGTTTTAGGTATTGCATTATCTTGTATAATACAAAACTTCCAATATAGAAGCAATTAATATTGTTTTGAGTATTTTTGGGAATTAGGCACCTTGCTAAAGCTAGTAAACAATTATTTTTTCCCCCTGGCAATCAAAATTAATTCTTTCTAGCAAGGCTGTCTTGATAGCATTGGGAATGGAGATTTGTAAATGTATCATACTCTATCACCGATGGGATTCAAGTCCCTTAATTCCAATATTTTGTGGATTGAAGGGAGAGAGTTTTTAAAACAATCTCTCTTCTGTGGCTAATCCTATATATAAGGAATGTAGTTAATCTGTATTTGCAACATTTGACCTTGAGGTTCAAATGTGTTTCTGAAAATGCACTCCAGGATTAGATTTTTGCTCAAATGGACAGACTTCATTTATGTAAGCATTTTTCTCCCCTCCAGTGCTAGTATGAAAATTATCTTTGATTCTGAAAATGAGTTTGTCACATTACACCCAAACTCTTCCTTTGCTCTCAGCAATCCTGTATAAATGGTGGCATTTGTAAGCAAAGAGCAATTTGGAATTGCAGGTGCAATTTGACTGCTATGTCAGAGGCACTTTTGCAAAAATGTGGATATTAACATCTCTAATAATTGTCATCTTCACTCTTTTTAACTTCCTTGCTCTGTTTAAAACCTGTGAAATTGCATCTGGAGTGTTGTGACCAGTCTCCCCAGTACAGGGCACTGGTGACGAGGAAATACAGGGACAGGCCACCCAGGTAGGAGCACATGGCACTCAAGGAGAGGCTGAGTGTGTTGAGGTTCTTCAGTCTGGAGAAGTGATGGCTTGGGTGGATGTGGTTTTATTCCTTTCTTCAGCTGTCCAGTAGAGGGTTATAAAAGAGGAAAAAGTCAGATTCATCTCTGAGCTTCCCAGCCAAAGCATTGGAGTTAATAGGTATGAGTTGCAGGAAGGGGAGTTCTGGTCAAATATAAATAACTTTCTCACCAGGAGGATGTTCCAATGTGGGAACAGTGGCCCAGACAGGGGTGGGAATCTCCATCCTTGGGGATGTTCAAAGCTCAGCTGGGCATGACCCTGAGCAAGCTGTTCCACATTTGAAGTTGGCACTGAGTTGGACTATCTGACCTTCAGAAGTCCTTCCCAACCTAAATCACCCTATGGCTTTGTTAGGAATATTAAAAAAAACCCAAAGAGAGATGTTTGATTTGAAGTCAGTTTTCCAAGCAGAAATGCAGGGAAGTCTGAGCCTGTGTTTTGGTGGGTGCTGTACAACTCTTTGAGTTTGATGGGACCCCAGTGAGTGTTGTGCTGTGGAGTCACTGGGGCCTCTGGCAGTGTGGGAACACTGGTTTGAAATGGCAGTTCATACTTACCTGTTACAATGGGTTGTTATGCTTTCAGTGTGGCCTCTTTCTGAGGTTTTACATTTTTACATGATGAATTTGTGGTTTTCTGGTGTTTTGATTGGCAAGTCAAATTCACACAGGTCAGAGCAAAGGTTGCAGAAACAGGTAAAGAAGAGTGAAAGCAGCACAGCCTTGTCCTGTGAAAAATTGTTACAGGTGTTGTCCCCAAATTCTTCTTCTGGAAGTGCTTGCAAGAGTGATAAATGACCTTCCCTAAATTTCTTCATGGGTTTTCCATTTACTGTGAAATTATATAAAAGTTAGAGTAATAAGGGAAAAATGGTGACTTAAATCTTGACTGCTTGAGTCCATGTGTGGGTGTTTGACACTTGTTGTTGTGGTGTTACTACAGTGGTTCTTAGTTAATGTCTCTGTGTTAAAGCACCTTTCCTGCAAGTGTCACCTTCCATTAGGGGAGTTCTGCTGCAGTGGGATTAACGAGGGATGCACCACAAAGTAGCAAACAATACACCTGATAATGGCCTGTGTCTGAGGGGGAACTGGGGATAAAGAGGAAAATGAGCTATGATGTGATAAAATTAATGCTCAATTAACGTCAAGGTGGAACTTCTAAAAAGCAGGGTGTGCTGATTAAGGTTACAAGGAGAAAAAGTACTAGGTAACTACTGTTCCCTCCCTTGTTAATAGGAAAATTGCTAAGGGAAGTGTCACTGTAACTCTGGGGCCTTGTAGATGTCACCTCATCCTTCAGAGGCCTGAGTGCATAGGATGGACAGGGAGGGCAGAGGGGCCAGAGTGCTGGTTCATTCTGCAGCCAGAGATCTGACAGTGCAGAGGCTGCTCTCCTTACCTGGGGGGTGGGAAAGAATTAAAATAAACCATTGATTACAGAGGCAACCTGCTGGCAGAGTGAGGTACTTTTTAACAAGTCACAGAATTACAGAGTCGTTTAGGTTGGGAAAACCTCTGAGATCACTGAGTCCAACCTATGACTGAGCACCACGAGACCAGAGCACTGAGTGCCACATCCAGTCTCTCCTTGAACACTTCCAGGGACAGTGACACCAGCCCCTCCCAGGGCAGCCCTTTGCAATGTTTAATCACCCTTCCTGTGAAGAAATTCAGTACAAGTCCTTTAATTGCTAATGTAGTGTTTGCAAATGTCCATTACATAATGGACCACCCTTCTGTGAAAGCTGAAAAGCCTAAAATACTGCTGTTCCTGCTAACTAGTGATTTGATTTTGAATTTGGACCCTTCTTTGAAGGGCTATTTTCATAGTGTTCCTTTTCAACGGTTTATTCTGATAGTGGATATGAAGGTGCTTGAGGTGGACTGTAATTCTTGTGCCTAATGCATCAGCTCAGATGTTACAGAGCCCTTGATGTTACAGAAGGGAAGTTTTCTTGATGTGAAGTTGCTGGTTGAGGCACTGCTAAACAAATGATCTCGTGCCTGAAGTGTCTTGGAAAGTTAACTCTGGCAGAGAATTTTTAACAATTAGAGTCAGTTCCCTGCAAGAGGGAGGCATAGCTCCGAGGTTATAATCCAGAAAGGAAGTCTGTGCAATTTAAATAAGAATCTGGGGATAAGACACAGAAGGTTGTGCAGATCAGTAATGCTGAGTGAATTATTTAGGAAGGCATGGGAAATAAAAAGATTAGAGAGATAAGAAGTAGAACTAGAGTTTGAAATGTGTCTCCATCAGCAAGTCATTTGGTGCATTAGAGGCAGATCAATAGCTTGAAGCAGTCGAGGCCCCTGGATCTGTGCAGGTTTCGTGTTGGACGAGATTTAATCTGAGCCTGTGGGTTCCAAGTGCTCCCTCCGTATGACTGGGAGCTTTCCCAAGGCCTCTGGTTGTTTCAGATCTGTATGTGCTGAATGTTTTTGGTGTGAACCTGCAGCAGGGCTGCTCTTTGTTTTTTTCCCAAAGCAATCTAGTCCCTGAGCAGCACAGCTGCTCTGCACACAGAGCTGTCACACAGCAACAGCCGTGGATGGAGGAGTTGCTTCAAAACTGCAGAGCTGCTCAAAACCAAAATGTGAATGTAGGGCACAGCAATGTCATCTGGCTGTGAAGCCTGTTGTAAAAATACATCATCTTATCCTCTGCTGGAGAAGCAGAGGGCCTTCTCTCTTAAAGCAGAATTTATCAAAATGAACTATATTGGGTTAAATCCATTTTCTTTGAAGTTGAGGGTAAAGCTTCAACTGATGTAAATGGGAGTAGAATTAGGCCAACACTGATCACTTAAGGGAAATCAAAATCTAGGCTAGAGAAAAGGCAAAGATCAGCTCTGCACAGATACAGAAATAGTTCCTGTGTGTTATTCCACTGGTGGCTCCTGTGTGATCTGGTGTGAGTTGGAGGGCTCATTTCTGGGGCCAGTGTCACTGCAGTGATGGCACCAAGTGTGACACCGAGCTGCTGGGCTGCTGGTGGGGGACAGTTCCAGCTGCAGCACAGCACTGCTCTCTGTGCACATGTGCCTTTCACACATGGCCAGCCTGGAAACATGGGATGCAGTGACAGGCCTCGAGGAGCCCTTGGCCACCACGAAAAATTTACTGTGTTGCTGTTCTTCAGACTTCCCTGACAACTTGTGGGTGAGGACCACTGATTCAAACCTAATAGGCTGGGATTTGTAGTGCTGAGATACTAAATAGCTTACTGAAGGACTTGAGCAAATGGAGACACCAGCAGTGTTACTCCACTTTCTCTGTGCCATCTGTGCCAGCAGTTTTCAGGTCTCTGCAGGAGGATGCCACCTGCAAGCTGCCTGTCTGTTTTCCCTGTACCAGAAATAGCAATGCCAGGCCAAGGAAATGTGTGCTTGGTTAGTCAGTCCGACGGTGCTGAGACTTGAACTCCTTTTCAGTCATTGATTTGCTCCTTCTTTGCTTTTGTTTTGTTTTGTTTGGACAGTCTTTCTGCTCTGTTCTGGAACAGCAGAGAGGCATCTCTCACTGGAGTAAATGGAAACAGACTGTTTACGAGCCTTTCTGTATCTGTGTGCTGGGCTGTCACTCTGCTGCATGAAATGTCTTACACAATAGCAAGAGAGCTGTGCCTCTAATGTGACTCTGGGGAACAGCTCTGTCACAGGCAATGACAAATCCACCAGTGTTTCTTATGCAATTAAAATGGCAACTTATCTTTGCGTGATTCATGTTTGTCCCTCAAACTGGTGAGCTGTTCCAGAAAGGAACTGCTCCCATCTCCTGCTCCTCTGGCTTTGTGTGTCCCTGCTTTGGGGGTGTCTCTACACTGATCCAGCCCTGGGGAGGGTTTAATCATCCCAGGAGAAGTGCTGGGCGATTGCAGTACGGCTTCCTGTCTGCTCCAACTGCAGCTCAGTTCTGTTCATCTCACTGCTGCCTGTTTGAGCATCTTGAATGACAGTGGGGTAAACATTGGCCAAATAAGCTGTTGTTCCTGCGTGCCTGCAAGTGGCAGCTCAGGTCAGGCAGAGAAGCAGCTGAACAGGAGCACACACAGCTTTTCCTGTGCCATTGCCTCCTGCCTGGGATCTAAATGACAAGTGGGAGCACACCCAGTGCCACAGGGATGCTTTTCAGGCTGGGAAAATGAGGTGTGCTTGCTTTTTTGGCAGGCCTAGGGTGGCACAGGAACTGCAGCTTGCACAAATGCTTAAATAAGCTTACATGAGGGATGTACTGAAGGTCACTTGGTTTGCTGTTACAGGAATGGGAAAGGGGCTGTTCTACTCGCTGTATTTCCACATCACACTCCCAAGTGTTAAAAGTGATTTTTGGACAATGGAATATAAATACTCTTTAATAATGTTGTGCTAAACTTGGGAAGATTTTTTTCTTGCAAGTGACAAAAAGCAAGCTCAACATCATGTTATTAAGGGGCACATCTGAGGGGACATTTTCTGTTCATTTTCAAAGGAGGCAAAACAGCAGGCACAGAGACATATGGGAATAAAATTGTCTTTATTTAAAATGCTCCCCTAGAGAAACTTTGCACTGATTTACACAGAGAGCATGAGGCTGAACTAGGCTGGAGCAAGAGGTGGTATCTTGTTAATCCCCAACCTGGCTGAGTTGGTCACTGAAATCAGCAGTGGTAGATGTGGATTCTGTGATAGCACATGGCTTGGGTGCACACCAGTCAGAGATGTGGGTTATGTTTTCATCGGTTCTGCTTAACTTTCAGAGATAAGCTTACATGTTTTTATTTCTGCTTAGGGGTTGTACTCAAACATGCAAAGATTGTAGTTGGTGAATCGACTATTTCCTTTTGTTATTCTGGAGATTGTGCTGGGGGTGCTCTCTCTGTAAGATTGCTGATTTAAAAGAACAGATTCAGAGATGCTTAACATTATCAGAAATACAGTAATTTTAAGTCTCTGCTGTCTGAATTATTTCAGATGGGTCCACAAAACATGAGTAAGAAAACTGAATCTATTGCCAGGAGTATGAACCTGCTCGCCTAGAAAATATGTAGGAGTTGATGAGTGTGAAAACCTTGGAAACAAGTGGATTACATTTTTTGTTTACTCACAGATTTCAGGTATTAAATCAGCAGAGAGGGTTTGAGTCAAACAGATTAATCTTGGAAATCCCAGTATTTAAGATTTGTTTGTCTTAAGTCAGTACACATTGTACACACCATGCCACAGATATGGTTAATAATATTATGACTCATAATTTTACCTATTTTAGACATGTTCAGCACTAGCATGGATCTCTGGAGAATTTGGCAGTTCTTTGTTGCCACTTCTACCTGTAGAGGGAGAGGTTTAATTTAATTGGTTCATTTGTAGATGTATCCACATCCATAATGACACGATACAGTTGTTTTGGAATCCTTTACCTGTGAAATATTTATTGTCCTGCTATCAGATGTGGCTCTCTAGTAGAACTGTGGTGGTCATTGGTGATGGGTGAATCTCAAAAGACTTGAAGAATTCAGTCTTATTAAAACCATTTGGGTTTAGAATTGGGAATCAAAGTGCTGCAGTAACAAACTGATCTTTCTGTGGCAGTTTTTGTCCTGAGAGAATTTAGAGCCCAACAAATCCATAAAGAATGTCCTGTGGTACCAGATAGAGCTTAACAAGTGGGAGTAATCAGCCTGTCTTGGTGTTTTGGGGGGTATTTCTCCCAAACATCTCAAGATACCTCTTCAAAAATTCCCTCTGAGGCATTTAATAATACTCTGTTAGGAAAGGAACACAAGTCTTGATTTCATTTTCAAATAATCACCTTATAGTTAAAAGCCAAAACATTCTGTGCTGTGTCACTTTTTTGAGAGGTAAATTTTGTCAGATCTCAGTATCTCCAGGGTAGTTCTTACAAGAACAGTTACTGCTTTTACTCTTTTAATTTTCAGATCTGCTTGGGATCTGAAGTTCAAGGTGTCATTTGTGGTGAATGCACAATTAACAGCACTTAATACCAACAGAATGTTTCAGTCTAAAGTTGTTAAAGCTGTCTGAATTATTTTGGTGGAATTTATTACCCACACACAGAGTCACTCTCCCCATCTCCAAACCCAGCTTTGGTCTCTTCAAAAGCAGTTTAGATTTTAGACTTTGTAGTGTTTCATGAAGTGTTAATGCCTGTGGTCTTCTGTCATGGAAAAATCTGTGGGAACATGGGAAATTTGGGTTCAATCCCCTCTTCATTTTGTTTAATTTGAGAACTGAGCAGAAGTCTCAGCTAGCTAGAGAATACTCTAATAATTAGTCTGTAGAATTATTTTCTGTAGAATCTGTCGATTTTCTGTAGTATCTATTTCTTATGGTGATTTAGGGGTGGGTTTTTTCTGCCAAAGCAGAGCAGTTCCAGCATGACAGACTGAACTGCAGGCTGTGTTGTGCAGGAGGAGCTGGAGCCCCAGCTGGCACCTGAGAGGGCAGGGGATGTGTTCACTCATTAGCAGGGCAGGCTGAAAGGGGCAGCGGGCACCCTGCAGAGCCCCCCTTTGGCCACATCACACGTTTATGCCCCGCTCAAATTGCTGGGTAATTGCAGAGAAATGGAGCAGTTTGAGCAATGTAAAACTAAGATGCTTATCTACAGCGAGGGAAAGGCAGCACTCTGTGGAGCTGTGGGCAGAGGCTTTGGCTGCTCCCTTTGTGCTGTGCTGCCACCTTTGTGCCCTTGCTGTAGAGTTAGAGGGGAATTTAATCCCCAAAACAAAAGAAAAAAGGGAGTTTGTTACTTTCCCTCCCCAAATAGACTCATTGTTTATCTTGCAGATTAAATATACACAGATATATATATATACAGGGTCAATGAATTATATATTGAAGTTTAATAACAATATGGTTATCCAGTACTCAGTATAATTTGCAATTGAAATGTGTGCATAAAGAAAGGCAAACCATTCAAAAGAGACAAATTATTTACCTAATTTTTTACAGCAAGTGCATGTAAAGAAAAAAAAAACACACACAAAACTGCCCACAAACAAACAAACAAAACCTCCAAAAGCCTTGGGGGAAAAAGAAATAAAAAAGAAAGGAAAATTCCAGATCTTAATACAACATCCAGAAAAGTGGCATCTGGTATGTAGTTTGTGAGTAAATGGTGGCCATACTCCAAAATGGAAGATTTCCCTGAGAATGCCAACTGTCAGCCCCGTGCAAAAATACCTTTTCAACTCAATTGTCTCTGCTTATCCCCATCACCGTGTGGAGATGAGGAGGGAGCTGTTCCCAAAACAGGCAAGTAATTTGCTGGAAATAGATTTTAGATCAACACATTTGATTACAAGGAGAAATCAAGCTGAGCTAGTGCACTTTGTGCAACACAGGTCTATGTTCTCTGCAAGAGACACGGTTAAAATCAGCAAACAATCATGCTCTGTAGCAGCTGAGACATCCAGATGGTCTCAGTTTATCCCTCATTAAAACACACTTCAGTGTTCCAATCTTTAGATAAAGATAGGCTTGAATAGCTGTGGCAAGGCCCATATCCTAAAAGAAAGGTCACAATCGTTCAAACAATCACAGAAAATACATCTCAAAGCAGCCCAGTGCCTTGTTTGTGTACCAGTGTCACAGAATCATGAAGTGCAGAATGGTTTGGGCTGGAAGGGACCTCAAAGCCCATCCAGTGCCACCCTCTGCCATGGGCAGGGACACCTCCCACCAGCCCAGGGTGCTCCAAGCCCCGTCCAACCTGACCTTGGACACTTCCAGG
>JAWWEE010000021.1:17980508-18097317 GCA_035221455.1 Xenops minutus
CCAGGTTGGACGGGGCTTGGAGCAACCTGGGCTGGTGGAAGGTGTCCCTGCCCATGGCAGGGGGTGGAATGAGATGATCTTTGAGGTCCCTTCCAACCCAAATCCTCCTGTGGTTCTGTGATTCTCTAAAATGTGGAAGAGTTGGTGCCTGCAAGTGGCAGGTTTTGATGTGGAATGTTTCTCGGAACCCTCTTGTCTGCAAAAATCACTCGTTTAATGTGCACTTCATAAGTCCAAAATGCAGCCAAAACTCATGTGACATTTTTGGGTGAAAAGGTGGAATGTTACATTCTGAATTATGCTGCTGGTGAGAGCAGTCAAAGAGCAGCCTTTCAAGGGCAGTCACAGGGATAATCAACTCGATCAAATTACAGTTTTTAATTTAAGGGAAACTTTTTTCCTCACTGAGAACATTACCATGCCCAATTTTGTTTTATTAGTTTATGTATACAGCTACTAAGTTATTTGCATGTTGCAGGATTTTATTTTATATTTAGCAAATGAATGACATCCAGGCAATTTTAGATTTAATTTGATCAATATTTAATGAATTATAATTATCATTACAACTCGGAGTTCTGCACTGCTCTATATTGCCACATAATGTTTAATCAAGGGGAGAGAGAGACTTAAATATAACTGGGAAAGAGCGATCAAGTTTATGTTAAAGAAGTGTAGAGGGATTATTAACTAAATTGCAGAGGTCTAATTTAATAATTTTTCTAGTTACTGCTTTAAAATTGAATTCCAAGAGCATTTCCCTACTTTGTATTTTCAAATGCCAGCAATATTTATTTTAAAAAGTACACATAGAGCAAAATGACTTTTGAGTAGTAGAGTTTGAAATCTCTGCCTCACTAACAAATATTCTCAGGTGTTCCCTCTGGGAAAATGAAGATAGCACAGAAAAAGGAGATGGCTAGAAGAGCATGGTCTTGGCTTATATAAGATTTACCTTCTATAGGTATGTAAATACTGTGGGAATCAGCCAAACTACTTAAGGTTCATGGATCTGAAGTTGGTGATACAAGTCATGAAAACCCATGGAAAAAACCTCTTGTTCCACAAACTAAAGGTATCTTTGCAGGTGATTGTTTGTATTTAGTAATATCAACATGATTTCTCAATTTTTAGGGGTTGAGTAAAGCTTAGGAGTTGTGCAACATCTTCTCTGGCACTGCACTGAGAATGGGACAGGGATGCTCTTCACCCACAGCCTAGTGGCTCTTATGTTTCCTGACAGTGACTGGTAACTCCAGCTCATGGACCTCATGGGGAAAAGTCCAATTTATTGTCTTTCTTTTGATTGCTAGTGGTTTACTTCCAGTTTACAGCTAAGAGTAAGTGCCAAGATTTTACCCCTGAGGGCACTTTGCCTTGGGAACATCTTTTCCTCACATGTGATGCAGTTTCTGCCACTTCTTTGGGTCCGAATGGAATGTGTGACTTCACACAGGAACACACGTGTGAGTTGAAGGGGTATGGTCACAGGGAGGAAGCTGCTCGGTGAAATTCTGTGGTCTCAGCACGATTTGGGTTGTACAAATGAACCCACCCTGGTCTTAAAGCCTTAACTGTACCCCCAGCAGAGACATGGACCTGAGGATGTGGTTAAGTGGTGACCGTGGTGGTGGTGCTGGGTTGGTTGTTGGACTTGGTGGTCTTAAAGGTCTTTTCCAGCCTTAACAATTCTGTGATCAATTGTTGCCTTTGATCAATATGCAGAGCGTGTATTAGGTAGAACAAGAGAGTGGGGGGAAAGGGGAATTTGAGGTGGAGAAGGCACAGAGAGGAAAACTCTGTAAATTCCTCTTTTTAATTCTCCTGATTTTCTGAGGAAAAGTTTGGTGTGTTTCATAACCTAATTAGAAATGTGTTTGTGGTCAGATAATGAGAATGTTGTGGTAAAACAAATAAATCTGTGTTCAATACCATCAGTTACAGCTAAATGAAAATGAAGGGATTTTTAGCTTAACAATAATTCCCCTTATTTAAAAGCTTGTTCTTGGAGTTAACAATTTGAACTTCAGGATGTGGGTCTGGTCATGCGTGATGATTTATCATATTGCAGCATCCAATTCTATTTGGAGTTCTATTTTAGCCTTTTAAAAAGCTTTTTGCTAATAAGAAATGAAAAGTATAAAAACCTGAAAGCAAAAGACAAATAACATCCAGGACCAGAATGTTTATGTGTGTAAAGGTTTTAGTGTAGACGAATTGTACAGCCCAGCCTTGTTTAGCAGTTTCCCGACTGGACTCTAAATTTGTTTATTTTTGTCATAAATCATGTTATTAAATAATGCACTTGTGTTCTTCTTATTTTCTAGGTGTCATAACATTACTTGAAATGGGTAGAAATGCCTAAATTCTGATGTTATTAATATATGTAAAGCACAACTTCTGCATCTGACGCCATTCATCACAGCCCAAATTAATCAGCAGGGACAGAACCCGATATCTCATTTCAAGCAAAGGCCAATAGCTCTTGGGGAAATTAAATCATCTCTCAGAAATATTTCATTCTGAAAAGCTAATAATTCAATAGAAATGGAATTTCAGAGGAAAAACCTGAGTGTGTTACATAATCTTTCTGTAGGGGTCTCCATCTCCTGCATTAATGTTTCACATCACATTTTAAATCAGAATTTGCTGAAAAATAGTTTACACTGTTGTTGTGAGTGTCACAGTCCCTTAATATTTCTGAAATGATAATAATATCATTTGGAAACTCAAGGGAACATCACTTAAATCTGATGGAGACAGAGACAAAATCTGATCGAGGAAGAGACAAACACAAAGGAAGTGACAGGCACAGAGCAGGAAATTCTCATTTTTGCTATGACATTTTTATCTCATCTTTTCCCTGCCTTCTTCTGCTGGAGAATTGTGTGTCCTACCACTTTTACAAAATAATGTGCAATCTGCTCTTCTGTTACCCTTCCCACTCGGTGTGACAACTTAATGGAGAATGGGAAAGGCAGTAAAAACCTATTTATTTTTAACTTTTGGGCTCTAAGGAGTAGACAGCTCGTGGCTCTGCAGCGAGGGAGGAAAGGAAGGACAGGCACTGCACACGGGAGAAGGCAAACGATGTCCTTTGAAGGGGAAAGGCTGGGCTTGGAATTTCTTTGTTCCAAGAAGGGTAAGAGTTTACGACACTTGGCACCTTAAAGATTTATTGGCAAGGTAAAACCTAAACCTAGACCAGATGTTTATTATTATTATTATTATTTAATTATGACAGAGGTGTTTGGGTGTGCACTTTGGGAGGGAGCAGGCTCAGTTGCATCTCCATGTGTTGAGTGTTGTTCCATGGCACCTGCAGCTCTGCTGGTAGAGAAGTTTGCAGGAAAGTCTCCCATGTGCCTCAGCACGAGGAGAGTTCTAATACCCTCTAACAGCTAAGGAAAGGTTGTTCTGTAAGTTTTCCTTCAGCTGGATTCTTTTTTTTCGAAATATCTTTATGTTCCTAGAGGTGCAGGAGGTGTGATCATCAGCAGGGCTCACACCCAGTGGTTCCCTTGATTTGTCTGTGCCCTATGAGCCCCTAGAAGACCCCTCAGCTGCAAAAGACACCTGAGAAAAGCAAGTCCTGCCATCTGCAGGTCTGGCTTTGCTCTCAGGGGGTGTTTCCTGCCCTGGGGAAGTTCTCAGCCTTGCCATAAAGAATGAAAAGTCCTGCTCTGTTCACGCCAGGATGAGCTCTGAGAGAACTCTGCCCAATAAACAGTGGCCTGAGCACTCCTGAATCTTTCCAGAACAGACATAATGTAATCCGTATGTTTCATCGACGGGACATATTAATTATTGATTATGCTTAATGAATATGCTAATGTGCAGAATTCAGGAGGTTCTGCCGCCCTGCTGTGCTCTCCAGGCCCTCATCCATTTTTGAAGAGGTGTCTGTAGGAGACAGTGCCTGGGCTGGTGCCAAGGCACCGTAATGAACACCACATACGGAGTTCAAGGGCTGCTGCTTGTCCTTCAGGAATAACAGCAGAGCCTTGTTCTGTCTGACAGTTGTTCTTGAAATTCCAAATGAGATTATTCACTTCTTCTTCGTGTAAATGGGGTAAGTTGTAAGTGTTTCTCTGTTCAGCTGGGGATATAGAATAAGGTGTGACCTCATTTTCCATTTCAAATCAAGTGGTGGGGGGAGAAAGAGAAGTTGAGCCCAATGGTCTAGTGGATTATATATTGAAACTTCATCTCTCCTTCTGTGTACATTTACAATGAGATTACAAAAGCTGCTAAGCCTTTCTATCTTCTTGCTGGTTTTAATGCTCAGGTGAAATAACCAATATGCACAGAGGAAACAAAAAGTTTCTGCTGACTGAGGCCTTGACTGAGGTTTTTGAATAGAGCTGATGTTTAAATTGCTTCGCTCTGAAGAGCCCTGGGGTGCTCTGCGGTGTCTGGGGGGGCTCAGCGATGCATTCATAAACCTTTATGGCTGAAACCATTAATACACTAGCACATATTAAAGCAGTGACAATTAATGTAATAACAGAGATGAAAATGGGAGTAGTTTGGCGTGCCAGGCTTGGAAGAAGTGCTATTGTAAGCCTTTACAATTCCAGACAGAAGGGTGTCTGGAGAACCTTACCAGGAGCACTTGTGAGCTGAGAAAATATCAACCTTGAAGCTATTGGATTGCAGAGCAAAAAAGCCCCTTTTATTTTTTGAATGCAGAATTATTAAATTTCAGCAATTGTTGTTTTTCTCTTGTTCCTCAAGTGTTAGCAGGCTCTCTGCAATACATCATAAATGAAGTGAAGCTGCAAGCCAAGGCCCTGTAAGAAACCAAACAGTGCATAAAGGGAAGTGCCACGACAGACTTGACTCAAGAAGCGTTAGAAAAAGGCACGTGGACAATCAGATTGTCTGAGCTATAACTCTATTTCAAAATTCTTTGGAGAGTTTGGGACAGTCCTTTCTTTGGTGGGGATTAATTCAGGGGAAGGTCACGTTCATCTGTGAGGAGTTAGGATGGGAACAAAACTATTCAGAGTGAGTTAGGAGTGTGTGTTGGAGGTTAGTGAAATCCTGAGGTGCTGATACTGGAACAGGAACAGGAACAGGAACTGGAATCTGCAGCCCCAAACCAGAGACTGTTTGTTGCCTCCTCCCTGCTCGTGCATCTGGCTATGGGACAGTGTCTCTCTGATGGGCAGCAGGTTGTCCCACCATGGAGGTCCAGAAACCCAGTCCTCCTGAATCACAAACTCTTCCGACCTCTGCCTCACTTCATTTTCCTCGGAGGGAAAGGCAGGATTCATAGACAGGTACTCTGGGATCTCTGATCCAGGTTAGAACTTTGACCCAACTTGTTAAAGCTTATAGGAATGTCTTGTGTGGAGTGAGTTTAAGGAACAGGCCATTGACTTTCAACACCTCTTTATGTAACAGGGGGGATGTTATAATTTTAGATCAAACCAAAGCACAAATATATAGCATAATCTTGAAGAGACCTTTTTCCCCAAAGCCTGGAAATGCAACTGTTAGAGATTCCTACAGTTTGAAAAAAGGGAAAGTTACACTAATATTTATTAATTACATTTGTAGCACTTGCTAATTACATTAATATTTATTTATTGCATTAATATAAAAGAATATAAATATAATATGGAGATCACAGATTAGATTCCTCTTTCAGCCAAGGTAAAACATTTCATATTGATCCAGAAGTTGTACCAAAAGAGTGATAAGATTGAGTTGAAACTGGCCTAAGGTCTCCTGAAACAGCAGAATAAATGGTTGTGTAACAGAATCCTCTCCTCTTTATCTTCAGATCTAGCAATGCCTCTAAATATTTTCTTAGAATCTTAAACTAGTTTGGGTTGGAAGGGACCTTAAAGATCATTCCATTCCACCCTTTGCTGTGATCCCTAAGCAAGGTCTCATGGCTCATCAATCCCCCATGCAATGAGAACATATTCCTGCCAAACCCAAGGTATCCCACACTGAATATATCATACGTGATACACCTTACATGATATTCCATAGCACATGGAGATCTTCGAGGGGAAAGTGCTTTCTCTAGGGCTTTTGTGCCAAGATGCTCTCTGGGAGTGGTTTTGCAGAGGATGCAGAATATCTTGTGGCTTTGCTGATGGATATATTCTTCTGAAAGAAAGTGCAGATTTGTTCTAGGAGATTTACAGTGAAAAAATAAGGGTTTTTTTTCCTGCTTCTGGAGCTGAATCCCTTAAAACAGGCAGTCCTGAAAGGCTGGGGTAAAATGCTGATTGTTTCTCTCTCTGGCATTAAGTCACCCAGCACCAGGATGAAGGTACAATCTCCACCCTCTAGATTTTGTATTTCCTTTTCCTCTCCCCCAGATTTAAAGTGGGAAATGCAAAATGGGTTGCCAGAAAGTGGCAGTCTGACTAGAAACAATACAAAAGGAAGAATCACACTGAACCTTCTGCCTCGAAGGTAAATAGGAGTAAGCTCTGCTTTCCTGTGGTTGCCCTTGGGTGTCAAAGCAATAAACACTGTTTTCCTTGCTTGAGATTTCTCCTTTCTGTAGGAATGTGATTTTGCTTTCAAAAAAGCTTTAATTCTTCTTCCTTGTGAAAACAAATTTCATCACCCACCCATAAATAATCACAGGGAAAAAAAAATAATAGCAGCCTAATTTACATCTAACCTTTCTTTTTAGTGATTAATGGGTGCTATTTATGTAAACTGTTTCTACGTTCCAGCGTGAAATGAAATTTAAATTGCAAATTTTACAGTGGTGTATTTTAACTGGTGACCCTTTCCCTAGTCACAAATTAAAGAAACCCAATTACATTTGTAATAAAGATGCTAATGCATTTCTTGTTTTTAGGGCACGCAAAGTTCCTGCTGCCGGCAACTTTTATTTTCCCTGCTGAGGAGCCAATAAAAATGTGTTTTCCCAAGTGCTCCAAGGCGTGTACGTGTGGTGGCTGGAGAGGATCCTCAGCACATCCACCCACTGCCCACAGCCAAGAGCAGCCCTGCGATGGACAGTGGGGTTTGGACACCTTCAAGGCTTTGGACCTTCTCACCAAGTGGCCAGAGGTGACTTGGTGCCTCAGTGCTGGTGTGGAAGATGCTCCTCTCTTCTTTCTCCAGAGGTCCAAGGGCAGCTCTTGGCTTGGATTCCCTTCATCCCTGGGAGCAACGTGGAGAGGAGCTCCCAGCTGGAACATGGCACAGGGCTCTGGAGACTCTCCTGAAGTTATTTGTGTCCACAGAGCTTTTGGTTTGGGGTCTTGGAGGCAATTTGGTTCCAGCCTAGCAAACAGTGGTTTCTTTCTTTGGCTTCTGCTTGCACTCAGGACCCTCTTTGGGGATTGAAAGGAGGAGGTACTTTGGTAACTTGTGGTGGCTTCATTTGGACTCAAGGAGGACCCAGATGGTGGAGAAGAAGGAGCTGGAGTGTTTTCCTTTGTCTCATCACATCCAGGACTGTGTTCAGTGGAGACTTTCAAAGGTCAGCACAGCTCTGCAGCCCCTCTGGAAGAGACTGGTGGCTGCTGGGAGCTGTGCAGACCCACTGAGGTGCAATTAAAGCTGAGGCCCTGCAAGGTCCAGTGGACTTGTCCCATCAATTTTGGGGAATGAGGAGAAACAGGGGCTATTCAAGTGTCTGGGAAAAAATCAGGCCAGAACTGGGTGCTCTTTGCTGCTTTAGGGGTGCTGGTGTTGTGAAGGGAACATGATGGGCAGGGCCATTTCCCTGGAGGTACTTTCAAGACAGAAAACCACATCACTTGAGAAGCCTCTGGTTTTTTTTTTTGTTTAGTTGCTTTATGTTTTTTGGTGTTTTGGTTGGTTGATTGGTTGGGGGTATTTTGAGGAGATTCCTTTATTTTTGGCTGGGAGGGGGGAGCTTTATTCTATTTTTTGTAGCAATGTACTGCCAGGAAAGCACAGAACCGAATTCTGGTGTTGTGCCTGTACACCTACAGAGGGAAGCAGAAAGGTGAGAAGGGCAAAAAGCAGGCTGGTGTGCAGGAAGGCAGAGCTCTGGTGCTGCCTGGGGCTGCTCTCTGGCAGTGGCAGTAGGCAGAGCACTGCAGAGCTCAGCACTTTCTGCTGCTCCATGTGTCCAGCACTGTGGAAATGCCTTTCCACTCACACACTGAGCAAACTCGTTCTGTGAAACATTAACTGTGGAACCCCTGGGTGTCGTTTGCAGATGTGCTTTGCAGAGTAAAAGAGCACTCTAATAGCAGGTATATAAACCTTCTCAGCAATACTTTTGAAAATTGTGACAGAGACAACCCCAAGGAATTCCAAGCTGTAACTTTTGCCTTGTCTTCCAGCAGCGGCTCCTGGCTGTGACAGGTCCCCTGGGAAAGGGAGCACCACTGTGTGGTGGGAATTCGTGTCATGTAGAGCTGTGCTCAGCCTGAGTGGGACAATAATTTTACAGGTGCAATCACCTCCCTTTGAGTTGAGAGGGACCAAGTGCTCAGTTGTCCCAAATGGCTCGTAAGGTGCCTTGGATGCTGCAGATGACTTTTTGGGGAGCTGCTCATGGTGTGAGGTCTGGTGGATGCTCAGAGCAGCACTTACCAGCACCTCCAGTGTGGCCCAAAATCGACCTGGGGCTGCCTGTGTAGGAAGCAAAGTCACTGCACGGAGTACAAGGGGGCTGGAGGGGGATGTTGTACGAGGGCATGGAGGGACAGGAGCAGAGGGAGTGGCTTTAAGCTGAAGGAAGCTAGGCTTAGATTAAATATTAGGAAGGAATCCCTGGCTGTGAGGGTGGCACAGGGTGCTCAGAGAAGCTGTGGCTGCCCCTGGATCCCTGGGAGTGTCCAAGGCCAGGTTGGAGGGGGCTTGGAGCAACCTGGGCTGGTGGAAGGTGTCCCTGCCCATGGCAGAGGATGGAATTGGGTGGTCTTTAAGGTCCCTTCCGACCCAAACATTCTATGATTCTATGATCTCATAAATTGACATAAATTGATGGGCAAATTAATCAGTATCTCAGATTTGCATAGATGCCACACTTCACAGGTTTCAAGCCCAACTTGTGTCAAGGAACCTTTTGTCATAGGTTCAGAGATGCTGTATAAAAGTAAATGCATGCAGATGGTTTTCCCAAGAGCTCTGAGGTGTCAAACTGCAGTCTGGAAGCTCCTGAACTGGTCCCCAGTTTAGTTGCATTGACATGTCCTGCCCCAAGGAGTGTTCCCACACCTCAGCAGTGTCTTTATCTGTGGCCAGCATGTATAGACACAGCTTGGCAAGCTCCAGATTTCATGATGGACTGACACCTGCAACACAGAGGAAACCAATATTTTTAAAGCATATCCAAAGAAATGTTTCTATTTTCTAATCAAAAGCCAAGAGACGTGAGTTTAAAAGGTAATTTTAAGAGTTAAATTAGAGTGGAGTGAGGACTCTGGTTACCAACAGCTGTTTGCCAACAGAACATTCTCTGGCATTTTCTTCGAGGAAAGCTCAAAAGATCTTTTCACATTAACAGTCCCCAGAATGGGTGTTAAGTTTCCTATTATTGTAAGCAGAGCCTGGGAAGCTCAGTGCCCTGCGTGGGAGCCAGATGCCCAGCCAAGCACGGGCAGCAGCTGGGGAACAGTTGAGAACTGCCCAAGTCATGTTGCCAATGGGAAGGAAGAAAAAAATTCCCAAGAAAAAGGAGTTTTCAGAAGGAATTTGAAGTTGATTTGGGGTGACAGGAGAATGAATAAGTGATTATTTTAGTATACAGAGGGGGGAAATAAAAGGGGGAAATTATTCTAGTGATTCTGAAGAGACCAGAGTGACCAGGGGTAGCAAGAGAGGAGCTGTGGAGAGGGAAGATCTGCAGTGCCCCAGAATAAGAGAGCTGCTAAAGCTCTCCATAATCCTGGGGAAAACAGGAGCTCTGAGCTGGAAGTGAGGCACTTGTCTGAAGGGATTCCAAATCCCCAGATGAAAGGGGCTTTGATTGTTCTATAACCTTGTTTCCAAAAAATAATTTTGCATTCGCAGGATCAAATATGTGACCCCGTGTAAAATATCCGTGTGATTTTGATATCATCAGTATTTATTTCCTCTATTTAATTTTCATCAGGAGGAAAAAGTAATGTCAGCCTGCTGGGTGGTATCAGTAAATATCAATATTTGTATTTATATTCCTTGCATTTACATACATTCCTCCAGAAGGACTGATTTCTTTTCCTTGAGCATTAAAGCTCCTCCTGTTTGGAGAATATTAGGCAGCTGTGAAGGGATTTAATGAACCAAAAAGAAATGAGTGCTGATGATCCCAATGAGTAGGTTCTCTATTGCTGTTTGATATCTTGCTCCATCAAAGGAACAAATTACAAATGTGCAAATTAAGTGTAATTTAAAGACACTTAAATATTAACAGAATGGGACTGCAGATGAAATTCTAGTGCTTTTGAATCTTCATTTTCAAAGTTACTGTCAATCATTGTCATTGCTGTCATTATTTTGGATGTGTAAAAATGAGATTTTCAAACCAGACAGACAAATAAATCACATAAGGCAAATACAGGTATATATTTCTGCCTGCAAAAGAAGTTTATCTGGTTGCTGCTTGCCAAGAGGGTTTTTACTCTGGTAATTCAAGAAAAGTACTAAAAATTTAAATATTTCTGCATTGCTCCCAGTTTAAATACCCAAAAAAGAGGACTTTTTTCATTCCTGTGGCCAATAGTTGCTTTCATCTGCTGCAGCAAGATAATAGACAAT
The DNA here is from genome assembly GCA_035221455.1 of Xenops minutus. Classification (NCBI taxonomy): domain Eukaryota; kingdom Metazoa; phylum Chordata; class Aves; order Passeriformes; family Furnariidae; genus Xenops; species Xenops minutus. Next base: position 17,991,210 of record JAWWEE010000021.1, read on the forward strand.
AATTTTTGCTGTCTCCCCTGCCTTGTAGTTGACATCATTATTTTAAATCAAGTGAATTTGACATTATGCAGATTTCCCTTCTGCCGCTTAATATTAATTTCAATTTGTAATTATTTTTTTTTTAATTCGAACATTTTCCAATTTAAAAGCCTGCCAGCTTTCATCAACAAGATATTTCATCCCTACTGTTCAGGGAATGAGATGTTGAGAGGAGCACACACTATGACAAGGGCTACTTTTCCTGCCTGGGATATAGTTTTGTACCCTGCTCTCATTCCTGGAACAGCTTAAACAACAAAACAGAGCTGGACTTTGTCATAGTGTATATAAAATTATATGCTTCAGCTATCTTGAGGGAACAGCTTGGCTGCTGAATCGGAGGCATTGCTGGGGAACTGGTCCAGCCAAAGGCATTTCAGGGATGCTGAGCAGCAAACGAATGGCTAGCACAGCTCCTGCTGCCTGCCAGCCCCAGCATGGTGGAGGGGAAGTGGAAACTGGCTCTTGCTGCCATAAATGGCCCTCTGTGGCATCTCTGTGTGTGTGTGTGTGTGCTGTTCCCTTGCCATCAGTGAGATCAGTTGACTTTTCAGGGGTTAACACATCGCTTTGTGTACACTGCTATTCTTAAAAGCAATTAAACAGCTGGAAGATGTGGCACAGCACGTTCCCCTGAGCCTCTGCTAATCAAGGTGGTTACCCCCCAGCTAAGTGTAGCCCTTTTGATTCCACTGAGAGAATTCTGCAGTAAAAAAATGCTACAAAGGAAATAATTCAGAGACTTGGGGGATGGAGAAGACCCTGAGGAGACCTTACAGCCCTTTCCAATGCCTAAAGGGGCTCCAAGAGAGCAGGAGGGGGACTTTGGACAAGAGCCTGGAGTGACAGGATAAGGGGGAATTGGCTTCCCACTGCCAGAGGGCAGGGTTAGATCAATTATTGGGAAGGAATCCTTCCCTGTGAGGGTGGGCAGCCCTGGCACAGCTTGGGCAGAGAAGCTGTGGCTGCCCCTGGATCCCTGGAAGTGTCCAAGGCCAGGTTGGACGGGGCTTGGAGCAACCTGGGCTGGTGGAAGGTGTCCCTGCCCATGGCAGGGGGTGGGACTGGATGAGTTTTACCTTCCTTCCCACTCAAACTGTTCCATGATCTTCTGTGATCATCTGTGTGTGGACAAAAGGAGTTCTTTTGTGTGGGGTTTCTGGCTATATAACCATGGAGAAGATAAAAAAGAGGAGGAAAACTTAGCTATTAAGAAGGGCTGCAGAAGGACTTACATTCCTGGGTTTTTTCCAGTTTTCTTAGCTGGCCTCAGTAAAGACTCCCTCCTCCTCCCAAACCTTCCCTCCCCTCTTTAGGCTGTCACTGCTGCAAGAGCCCTATCCAAAGCTAAACTTATTTGTATCATATTTTTTTCTATTTCAAATTTCTACTGTTTCTATGGAAATTTTCTGAGGCTTTTTGGTTATTTGAGGGGCATGGTGGTATTTACATCTGAGGAGCTCATCCTGCTTGTCCCATCCCCAAGTCCAGCCCTGCTGTACTGCTGCAGACACTGGTGTGTCTCAGCTAAGAGGCTGAAGACAGATTGTCTGTTCACTGAGGGGAAGTTCCTTGATTAGTTGACACTCTCAGGACCACCTTCTAGTAAATTATGCAGCAAAGGAATGAAGGTGATTTTACTGCAGGAAGAATAAAGAACGAGTGCACTGATGCTGAACGAAACCTCTTTTAAATGAGCCCCTGATTTGGCACTGCAGCCTCCTCAGACTTTTCCTGCAGAGTCTAATCCGCTTTAAAATGCATCCAAATTCCCAGCAGGAAAGCAGGACAAAGCTGACATCCAGACAGCCAGCTCTGAGAGGGGACCTGGAGCTGAGACAGGGCTGAGACACCTGAAGGTCTGTGTCTGTCTGCAGGCACCTCGCTTCAACCAGGGCAAGCTTCCAGTGGTCCCAACATCACTAAACGTTGTCCCAGTTTCAGCCATCGGCTCCAATCCCATCTCCTCTCCCCGACTGGGGCTCGTGGCCACCTTCGCTTCAGTTTCCCAGTTATGAAAATCACATAAATGAAAACACTTCTGTAGTTGCTGGGCAAATCTAGAGCAAAAGTGTTTCAGAAAATTAAAAAAAAATAAAAAAAGGACTATATTAAGCTCTGAGTGTGTATCTCGAGACCAAAGCAGCCCACAGGCCATCTGTCTCCTGGAGAACTGGGCACAGACAGATCCCCCAGCACACCATGACTTGGAAACCAGCTCCAAGATGGGAAGAAGTGTTTTATTTGCTGGCTCAGAACACCCCATCCATGGGAAGTAATCCCCTCTTCATCCTCCTGAGGAGAGCAAGCTGAGACAGAGGTCACCAGGATTTGCCCCGAATAGCCTGGGTTCACAGTGCAGGCTGGAGCCAAAGTTTGGATAAGCATAAAAAGCTTTGGATAAGCCACATTAAAAGCAAAGGTCAGATGAGATCACTGCACTGCTGATCACTCATGAACATTGTTTGCAGTTTCCACAAGGTATCCTGACTTTTGAGCGGGGAGAGGATGGGATTTCCAGGGATGGCTTCTCTCTAACATCAACATGAGGTGTCAAATCAAAGGGTTTTTTTTTTCCCCCTACCTGTCACCATCCTCAGAAGAGTCTCATCGAGGCCAGCTCTGAAAAACTTACTGGCTTCCACAGTTCCTAATATATCACAGCTGAAATTGGCAAGGACTGATGAAACTCTGCAAAACCACCCTCATTTCAAGAGCAACACACACAGGCACATGCTGGGATTCAGAAGGAAAACATGCTAAATCCTAGGGGCTTGGAAGATGTTGGGAAGATGCTTTAGGAGGAGCTCCTCCCTGTTCTAAGCCTTGGGGTGAGTGAACCAAACCAACCCAAGGACGAACCACTCATTTTCTTCTGCTGCACAGCCATCACCAATGCAAAGCAGCCTTACAGAGCTCTCCTCCCCAAGAGCTCCTCATACCCACGATTACAAAAATGCTGATAAACCTCTGCCAATGCCCCACGGGCACAGCCCTGCTCGGATGACTTCCCCATGAACATTTTTTCCTGGCTCAGTTTGCTGCCCCACTCACAGATTTGCTTCATCCCATAACTGATTTGCTCTTTCCAGAGTCATAATCACTGAAACAGAATATTTAACAAAACCAGACGTGTTTATCCAATACAAGAAGTCATAGTTGGCTGGGAGAATGTGGAAACAAGTGATGGAGACTGCCAAACACTCATCAGCACTGTTAATGGTACAGTGCAAAAGAGGTGTCCAGAAAGACAGCTCCAAGAAGTAAAGTTTAACCCTTAGAAGGACTAGAAGAGATGAAGACTAAGGTTTGTCTCTAGCTGCTCTCCCCCACCTACACACAGCTGGTGTGGCAGCTCTCACAGATGCAGTGGATCAGATGCAAGACCCAAAAAAGCACTGAGGGGCTCATTTCTCCCCTGGGACTTTTCTTTAAAAGTGTGTCCTAACTCCCAGTTCTGCAGCCCCAGCAGGGCTCAGCTCTCACAGCTGACTGTGATTTAAATGGATCCTTTGTCACACTCAGCTTTGGGGTCCCTGGCATGTGCCAGTGGGGCAGCAGCTTTCCTTTGAGCCATTTAGACTTCATATGCTCAGCATAAAGTAAAATAGAGCAAAACTTATCCTGCTGATAAAGGCTAAAACTAGTACTCATCAGAACTGAGAGAGGCAATTCGAAGGTTATCCTGCTATTACAAATGTCATTCCAGTGACACTTATGGACAAGAACTTGAAATTAATGAATACACACTTGTGGGGATTTTCCTTTCCTTTGAAAGTCCTCCAAAAGCTGCAAAAAGGGTTAAAAACAAGGCACTAAAAGGAGACGAACACTGTAAGGATTTCAAGAATGTGTTGCAAAAGCTCTGTGAAGGTTAGGAGAGAAAAGGGAGCAAAGCCACACACCAAAGATTTGTCCTTAAGGAAAATCTGACCTGGCTGAAGAGACACCAGCCAGTCCCTCTGAGCCCCAAAGCAGATTTACAGACATGGACCTTTTTGAACTGAAAATCAGAAATTGAGGATGACAGGCACTGCTTCAAACAAGGCATCAGATGTCTCCAGTGAGGGCTGTAGGAATCAGTGACTGCATTTGGACACCAGCCTTCGTTTTTTGGCTGAGTCTCTGTCGGTGTTCAAACACCTTCCCCCTTGAGTGGTTAAAGGAAAAACTTGAAAATATTTTGGTGAGCTTCAAAGACAGGAAGTCTTCAGAAAAGAGAAATGACTTCAAGTGAGAATTTCCCCTTCACCTGTCAAACATTATCTCATACTTAACAAATCCTTTGAAGTAGCAGCTAAAAAAGTGGATTTTGAGAGAAATATTGCCTGTAGGGCCAAATCAGATTGCTAGAAAAGGTATAAGGAATTCCAGTAATAGTGTGATCCTTCATGGATTACTAGTGCTAAGAGCAGAAGAAAGAAGGGTTTGGTGGCAGGTGTAGATTGGGCACTGGGAGGGAATCCTTCCCTGTGAGGGTGGGCAGACCCTGGCACAGGGTGCCCAGAGAAGCTGCCCCATCCCTGGAAGTGTCCAAGGCCAGGTTGGATGGGGCTTGGAGCAACCTGGGCTGGTGGGAGGTGTCCCTGCCCATGGCTGGGGTGGGATGAGGTGAGCCTTAAGGTCCCTTCCCACCCAAGCCATTGTCTCCTCTGGTTAAGAAGCACTCACCTCTCAGCAGGGACAGAAGCATGGAGCTGTTTCCCAGCTCACTGCCATAGGCTCAGTTTTCAGCCTGATTTCATCCTTAGGGTTTGAGCTGATGGGAAGGAATGCCTGTTGAGCCAGCGAGGTTTGGTTCGGGTGCTTTACCCTCAAAGTTCAGAACAGGACACAACAAAATGCATTTTGCTGCAGGTTTTTATTCTCTCTGTTATCCCATAGGTCTGTACTTAAGGAAAACATGATGCCTGTCAGTGTTTTAGTAAAAGTAAACCAACAAAGTTATACTTTACATTAATGGCAGCTTCTCCACCACCTTTCCTTGGAAGCACAGATTTGCTCTTCCTGCTCCTAATAAGGCAGGGAAAAGCTTCCATTTATGTCCAGCTTAAAAAGTAAGAGAATTCTGGCCTCCTTTAGGTCTTTGTGACTACTGGGATGTCCAGTACTGGCAATATTGCAGTTGACATTTAAGATCTCCCAAATCAGTAATGGTTGATGCAGCCCCCAAGGGAGAGTCAGGAGAGAAGAGGAATCATGAAATGAAATTGTTGATTAAAAGTTGGTTCAGACATAGATAAGATTTTCTTAATTAGTCTCAATTTTTAGGATTAAAAGTCTCTGCAATATATTGCTGAAAAATCTGAGAAAGGAAGGTAAAAGGTGGTCAAGGTACACATGTACCAATGAGGACAAATGACAGCTTCTCCTACAGTGTTTGATATTTGGATAATCTTAAGGTATGAGAATTAGAGAGGCCATGTAATCTTTCTATAGTAAAGTGATTAGTAATGTACTAAAAAAGAGAATAATTAAGACCCAAATTCAGTGTCCGTTCTCAACAGAGACTGAAAAGAAGTCCAGAAATTTGAGGTGGGGTGGAGTAGGACTGTCAGCAGTGTTTAATCAGTGTCTGCCAAGCCTAAGATTCTCTTTGTTGAGAGGAGCTGGACAACCTGTTTCTTTAAAGATGTCCTGGAGAATCTGCTGATTAAAGTGAGATCTAATCAGGTCCCAAGCACACAGACTGCAAAAGCACAGGCTTCTCACAGTCCCTTGAAATTGTGTGCTGAATCCAGGCTGATGGTATCTGCTGCTGGCCAAGGCCATGTGGTAATGCAAATTCTGCATTTCAGAAATGTGGTGTGTAAAATGCACAGAAAAAGGGCAAATGAAAAACCTGCATCTTTTTCGTGCTTGTGGTTCAATAATTTGCTTTTAAGGAAGGAAAGTAAAGAAAATATGAGTTAGACTCTGTTGAGTTCTTGGGCTCTTTTTTTACAGGGTTTTTCATCCTTGTCCCCTGGCTTGATAGTGTAATGGACTATAGAATAATAATATATATTATTGTAATATATAAATAATGTAACTGTAGTTATTATATAATATATATATATATAAATTTTTTTTGGGGGGGAAGCATCACAGTTGAATAGAAGAAATTTTGGACATGTTGTCCTGGAGATGATGTTGATGAGCTAGTACCTGACCATTCCATCTCTCTGTGTAGTATTCCTGTAGTACATCTTCAGTGTGTTTTCTGCTATAAAAAAGCCTTCCCCCCATGTCCCCTGCTGGATCCTGGGGTTGTGCTGGATGTGTTCCTTAGCTGATCACCTATTGCTTTTAGAACATTTAATTTAGATTTTTTTCTCACATATACTGTATTTAATGATAGCTGAACATCTGAAGGCTGAATATCCTTAGCTTTTTTTCCTCAGCTGTGTTTTTGGTTAAACTGGTAACAGTTGGCATTCCTTGGAATAATTGTGCTGTGTTAGTCTCTGTAAAAAGTCAATGCAGTTACACATGAAAACATGAATTTTCCAAGGCTGGTAGGGCTGCAGAATGGGACTCTGTTCAGTGCCAGAAGTACAACCCCAAGAGCAGCAATATGTAGTGTGCCAGAAGTACAACCCCAAGAGCAGCAATATGTGGTGTGTAGGAAGGCAGTGAATAAAAGAAACCCCAAACCTGCTTTGCAGTGTGGAATTGGAGCCTTGGGAGAATAAATAGCTCATGAAAAATAACCTTTCATTTTATCACTGAAAGCAAACCAAAATAAATCCATGTTAGCACAAGCAAGACATGAGAGAGAGCTCGTTGAGCCGGTGGCTGGTACTGATTTATCGGAGAGGTCTCTTAGCAGAGCAGATCGTGTCTCCATGGACATCTGTACCCTTGAGGAGGGCTCATCCCTGTGTGCTGCTCCCTGCCTGAGCCTGGGGCACTGCAGAGCTGGGAGTGGTGCTCAGCAACCAGGGAGCCCAGGGCTGCTTTGGTTCCTCCCTGCAGAGATCTGCTGACAGCATTCCCACCTGGCCTGGGAGACAAGGGTTTCCTCTGCTGCACCTGATCCAGTCCCCCACAAGTCACTGGTGGAGTCATTTCATTGGTTTAATGGCCCTGAATTGATTCCTCAACAGGATTTTTGTTCCTGTCCGCAGTTCATTTGCCTTGGCTGCAGCCATTTACATGAGTAACAGTGGAAAGCAGATTTGGTTTCAAATTCTAGACTGCATTACTGTAGCCTGCAGCAGGCACTGGAGGTGGTTTTGTTTCACAACACTTATTTTAAGTTGCCCTCAGTTTATCAGTACACTGAGGGGGAAAAAATTCATCCAGTTTGTGCAAGAGTTGGATTCTGATAAAGTCTTAAGTAAATAGGTTTATAGTATAACTGAAATCAAAGATATTGTTGCCCTTTAACAGAAGTTTATTTTGTGACAGTGGCTTTTTTGCCTTCAAATATTCAATGATATTTTACAGCAGGCATGGGATCCTTTGTAGTAATCCCATCTGGTAACACAACAGGTACCAGAAGTCCAAGCTGACTGCAGGCCTGGGTTCATGTTGAAAGGACTAAAACTGTTGCTAAGGGATTACAACAGGTAGTGATTTTTTTTTTTAATGTGTTAATTTTGTAGTCTTTTTAAAATAATACTCTAATTTAATTTTCTTAATGCCACCCTATTAGCAGTAGAAATATATTTCTGTCTAAGAATTACAACTGAATGAAGCACCAAATGTGCCATTTGTGTGTGTGCTCGTTGTGAATGAGTTATCACAGAATTACAGACTGGTTTGGGTTGGAAGGGACCATCTCATTCCACCACCTTCCACTATCCCAGGTTGCTCCAAGCCCCACCAACCTGACCCAGAACACTTCCAGGGATGGGGCAGCCGCCACTTTGTTGATGTACAGATCAACTAAAAGCAGTTTGAAATTCATTAAGAAATGTAGGGGTGAAGTCAGGAATATTTTCAGACAACAAACTTAGCTGCAAAGTTCAGTTTCTCTTTCTTTATTTACTCTGGACTTCCTGGTATTAAACAAGAATTTCACACTTGTAAAGGTGCCAAGCTGCTTTTATTCCAGTGGTATTTTTCTTCAGTTCTCTCTGCATCTTGTGCATTCCTGATAATTTAGCTTCAAAGCCAGTGTGTTTTTAAGCAGAGCATGAGTTTGAGCATTGTTGGGTGCATTTAATTAAATTCACTGGCTGCTGGATAGAGAATCCAATCTCATCCTGGTCCATGAAGATTATATTCACCAATGGATGGACACTTTGACAGGAAAAGAACAAGAAATTATAAAAGGTGCTGCAGGTGATTTATTTCCCACATCTGGAGGCTCCTCCAGAGCAGGCTGTGGTTTTGTCTCTCAGCTGCCTTCAGCTGGCAGAGCTCTGCTGGGAGTGTTCATGCTCTGCAATATGTTGCTCCCCTGCTGCTCCCAGCACCTCAGAGCAGAGTTCGAGGAACTGTGCTTGGAAAGATCCCTCTCTGGTGATTTTGCTCAGGCTCCAGGGAAAATTCCATTCAATCTGCTTCCAGTCCTATTCTCTCAAGGAATGGGGTCTCCAATGCAATGCACCCAGATGAATCTGGTTCTGTACCTTGCACTCACTAAAATGTGACACTTCCCTGCTGTTTCCCCCCTCGCCTGGGGGTTCTCTACAGGTCCAGAGGAGCAGCTGCCATTTTATCTGCAGCCAAGTGATAACCCAAGTGGGACAAATGCTCCTTACAGAAGGCTGGGAACTGCTGGTCCCTGAGCTGAATTCAGGGAGAGCCATCCCTGTGTGCTACCTTCCCAGCTGCAGTGAGTGGATGGGACCTGGGATTTGCTGCTCTCTGCCCTGGCTGAGGGTGATTACCTGTTCATCCTGTAATGCAGGCAATGCCTCCATCAGCAGATTCTGAGAGCAGAGCCAGCATGATTTTAGATGGCACTTTAGTGAAAACAGTGAAATTGTAAATGTATCCTACTTTTTTTCTGACTCAGTGTGAATCCATTATTTGTCCAGACTTTTAAGGACTGTGAAAGGCAAGTCTTGTGATTCTGATCTGGTGAAATCTGGTTCATTACATTGCTATTAACTTGTCTGCCAGTAGAAGTCCAAATGGAATCAGCTGTCAGAATACATGGTGATGATATCTACATTCTAACACACTGTGAAAATATTTACAAGCTTCCAAGATGAGACTTTTCCTGATTAGGGAAATCAAAGAATAGTTTTCCCAGCAGGCCTGCAGTTAGCTCATCCAAATTGCTTCTGTTTTAATTGGCATGCATTTCCTCTAAGCAGCTAGAAGATGAAAAATATTTGACTTGGGCTCAACAGGAATGGAAGTCTGTTCCTCCAGACACAGCCACTCTGGAAAAAAAGCCCAACCAAACAGCAAACGTTTGAGTTTGTAGTGCATTTGTACAAGAAAAACCCGTGACATCATTGACGATTACAGACCAAGGTGAAGACTTGCATTCTTTTTAATGAGGAAAATAAGCACAGTGTTTTTCTCTGTTGTTCCAGTATGTGACGTCTTTTGCACCCAAGGAGGCTCTGGGTGGGCTGCTATTTTGTCTCTTGGCCACAGTTTATTACTGTTTTCAAACTACACTTTTTTACTGAGTTTTCTTGTTTCTTAAGCTTGTTTCAGGAGCATTGGTAAGAAACAATCTCCATTAAAAGTGGCTGCTCTTCTCTGGGAGAACAGTCTAACTGTGGGTGCAATGAGTTTCTCACTTAGAGGAGTTTTTCTTTCTCTTTTGCTGAGCATGTGTAAGGAGAACTGTTTTCCATAGAAGTTGTTCTCAGAGGGAATGATGAGACTAAATGTACCTCGTGGAGGAGGAAATAATCATGTGCTAGAATGGTGGGAAAAGCTGTGCCCTCAGGATTGGGGTATGGTGACTCTTGAGTTAAACCCACCATAGATGGTGGTCATCGGATTAAAAGAGATTCAATTGAGCTTGAGCTGAAGATGTTGAGAAATTTTGGCCTGGAGGCCCTGAAGGGGGCCTATAAAGGAGGTTCTTGAGCTCCCTGGTGCCTTCCCCCTGAGTGCAGTGCACCTGCTGCTGCTGACACCTGTGGTTTGCCAGGCTGTGTGGCCTTTGCCTTCTGGAGGGGTTATTCCCAGATTCCCAGGCAGCTTGGAGCACAGCAGGGGCATTAAGGTGCCCGTGGGAACTGCTGGCACTGGTGCTATAGCCAGTGAAAGCAGAGCCTGGAATCCAGTTCACTTTATTTAGTAGGTTATAAGATATAAGCTCAAGTTAGTTGTTCAGTTTGATTGAGAACTGTGTCAGTATCACCTGCTTCTTAACACTAGGATTGCTTGGTGTTTCACCTGTACTGTATTTACATCTTAAAAATATCAATGTTTTGAATATGATTTGTAAAATAATCCCTTCCCTAACTCCATCCCCCCAAAAAAATACCAAACAACACCCCACCCAAACCCTCGTGCAGTACCTGCATTTCTTATGGATGAGACTTTTGAGTTTCACCCATTTGTGATAATTGTATGTCTTTTGGAGATGCAAAGCCCCCCTGATGGGAATGTTGCCAAATGCCAGCCACAGTTTTTGTTAGAGGAATAGTCACAGCCTAGGAGGGCTGAGTGGTGTGTGCCAGTCGTGCTAAGCCAGCACATGCCCTGGCAGGGTGCCTGGGCTTCTCCTCCAGGGGATTCAGGCTGGGCTGGAGCCTTCCTCTCCTGTTCCCTGGGATTAGGGAGATGCATTAGCAGTGCCTAATGTCAGTCACGCTCGGGGCTTGCTGGGCTTTGCCATCTGCCTTGCACAAACGTGAGGTGGTGTCTCCCTGGTGGCAAAGCTGTAGGTGAATCATGAACAGCACAGACTCCGAGGGATTTGTTTTTAAAGCACTGAAGGAAGTGTAAACTCCATATTTGTTGTTTAGTGATTAATATTTAATTGAAGGTGGAATTAAAAATTAAGCAGGCAAATGACTCATGCTAAAAAGCAACAGCACCGTCTTGCTGTGGCTGACAAATGACAAAGAATTTCTAAGAATAGAAGCAAATAGATTCATTTATAGTGATGGCACAGTGAGCCTAAAGAGATGCTTTGATTGAGAGGGGTGGACACATCCCCCAGAAAAATCCTGTAGGAAAAGTCTTTGATGCTGTGCTTAGTACATTTTGTATCACAAATTAAATCAGCAGATGGTTCTCCTCAGAAAATACTAATAATTGTCTTTTCTCTGTGCTCCTGTGGAAGAGTTTAAGAACAATTTTACTAGAGGAATGTTTAAAAAGCTCACAGGACTAGCAAGGCCATATAAATTCTCTGTTAGGTGAAAAGTGTGTGTTTTTTGCCTTTTTATTTATTTATTTTTTAATTAATATCATGGCTGAGACTCTCAGTTTTCAAGAACTGTACTTATCTTAGGAATAGATTTTTTTTTTTTTTTTTTGCCACTGGAAGCAAATAGCAGCCTGTTCTTTCAGCTGTTCATTGTTCTTATTGATGCCTCACAATCTTTCTCCCTCAAATCACAACCTGCATTTTGATGGGACTGTCAGCCTCAGCTTGTCAGAGCTGACACAGGAGAGGCTGAACTGCTGCTGGGAGGAAGGAGGAGCTCCCTGGCCATTCCGTGCCCCTTGGGATGGAGCCTGTTTGACTGGGCACCTGTGACATTGGTGTCCTGCAAGTTTTCCAAACCGATGCTGCTGTTGCTGTTCAAAGCACTGAGCCACCCTGGTTACAAACAGAGAGAGCAAGAGTGTGAGTCAGGTCTTTGCTGCATGCCATCCATAGGGAATTCCCGAGGGATGGATGGAATCTGTGAGCACTGCCCAGCACACAGGGCTGAGCATGGTGGGCAGGCCACAGAACCTCCTCCTTGGCTATTGCTTGGCACGCATCTTCTTCTGCTTTCTTTCTGTTGTTCACTGTAAGCCATGTTTTGTGCTGAAATTCTTGTGAATGTGAAAAGCAATATGTGAAATGTAGGGTGGCAGAAGTTCTTAGCACTAGAATACATATCAATAAATAGGATGGGCAGAAGAAATGTGTAGCAGTTGGCTGCTATTTTAATTGTGTTTTTTAGTAGCAAAGTGAGGCTGGTGCTTCCTTTTGTGTTTTTTTTTTTTCTCCATGGTAATCAAAGGCATGGTGAGTTCTGAAGCTGTAAATGAGAGGGCTGGTGCAGGCTCAGTTTGTCTAACTGAGCAAGGCGTGTGAGGCAGCTCCAAAGCAGGCAGTGCCACCGTGGGCAGGGAATTCCTGCATGCAGGGGACCTGATCTGTGTCCTGTGCAGAGCAATGCAACACTTAGATAGGGGAAATATTTCCAAGCCTACGTGTTCTGTCAACTGTACGTGGGCGGGAGATTAAAATTGTTGCACAAATATAAAACTGGGACTTCAAACACATCGGGATCCTCTTTATGTGCTTTATCAGGGTACTCATTTCCACTGTGTGTTATTGTGCCTAGAAAGTTCAACATATGCCCTTTGCCTGTCACAGGTTGGTCAGTCATTAGGCTGCTGGTGTGCCCTTTGAAAGATCTTTTTTATTATGAAAACTGTTCCGAGACCTATAGATTAGACAGTGCACTCTCACTAACCCGCTTGAGGCAAAAAAGAAACCTTTAATCTCTTTTAAAACTCTGCGTGCCAAATATAATAGCTGGTTTCAGCAGTATTTAAACCCAACTTCATTAGAATATGAGAAGGGGAAACAGGTCTTAAAGGCTGGTTTTAGCAAGTAATCAACTGTCTCCCAGATGGTCCAAAGGGGACTTGTTCAACACTGCACGTGGGGAAAAATAAATGAAAATAGAAAAGGAGCAAAGGAAAAAGAAAGAGCCCAGCACCACCGTGTGTGTGTGTCTGTGTGTGCTGGGGGCTGGTTTGGGCTGGGCTGGGCTCGCTTGCACAGAAGGCAAGGCTGCGAGATGGAATGTATTTAAATGTATTCTGCATTGGTAATGGTGGCTCTAGTTCTTCCACCAGTTGCCCTCTCCTTGTGCTTTAACCAGTTCTGCTTGAACCCATGATGGCAAGTAGTTGTGTGTAACCCTCTGGTGGTGCCTGGGTCCTTTCTGAGGGTGCTGCTCTGGTCAGAGGACAGCTGGTGCTGCTGGATGGAGCAGGGCACCTACTGGAGGTGCATCCTGCGAGCTGGCTAATCGCTCACTTATTCATATTCATGAGTCATCTCATTTAGCGGCTGCTCCTGGGACTTGATTAAAGCGAGCGGCACTGCTATTGGTGCCTGAGCTGGGGAGAGCTTTATCTAAGGCACAGCCGGTGCTGTCCTGGCCGTGGGTGCTGCATCTCCCCGGGGCTCTGCTCAGCCTCTCTGCCATGCCCAGCCGCCCTGCCATGGCACAATAAGCTTGAGATCGCCTTTGCAAAGCGCTGTCGCACGCTCCTGTAATGAGTCCTTTCTGCTTGTTCCCAAAGGTCCAGAGGAAGAAATGACCATGTAGATTCTACAGCTTGGGTGCAACATAATGGGAAATGGTGAATGGAGTGGAGCTGGTCTGCAGCCGTGAGAGCAGCCGTCCTGCGCCCCGCTAGGCAGGCAGGGACACCTTGCACGCCAGAGGCATCCTCCACCTTGCTCGCCGGACACGCACTGGATTCTTTTTAATTGCTTAGCTTGGAATTCAAGATTCCTCTCCTTCAATTTTTAAAACAGTTTTAAGATTGTATCAACTACAACAAGTGGAGCAATACAACCAGCCACCATGGGTGACATGACAAATAGCGATTTTTATTCCAAGAACCAAAGAAATGAGGCCAACCATGCAGGAGAGTTTGGGTGCACACTGCAAGAACTGCGCTCCCTCATGGAACTCCGAGGGACAGAAGCAGTAGTAAAAATTAAAGAGACATATGGGGAAACAGAGGGGCTCTGCAGACATCTGAAGACATCACCAACAGAAGGTAAGAACTTTTCACTTCACTTGAATTGGGGGACTTTGCCTAAGTGCTCTCCGGGCTAGTGGCAGAAAGAGGTTTTGATTCCAAGCTGAACAGAATTCTCATGGTGCTGCCATTATGCCCAAAAATAATAAAACAAGAGTCTTCAAAGAAAACGGCCTAGCTATAGCTAAAGCTGGCAGGAGAGTCAAAGAAATGCTGTTTGTTCTAGCAGCTAAATGCATTAATTCTTCCTGAAAAGGCATGTGTTTTATGGCATTGCAAGGAGCCTTTCACATCAGTGTTCTTGGAGGTAAGAAGGTGCCAAATAGTTGCTTCAAAAGAACTTCTAGGTATTTGGACATCCTGAGAGTATAAAATAACCTTTTGAGATGCACATTATGTTACTTTGTAGATCCATATGGGTTTTACACACACATATCTACATAAAAAAATAGGTAGCTAATCTTTGCTATTACCATAGATAGTTTAGTTGAAATTATCAGGCTGATTTGTATCAATGTTTTTATTAGCTGGACTTCTGTTGCATGTATAATTAAAGGCCTTGCTTTCTTATGTTTAATAATACCAAACATAACTTTTCAGCATCTGTTCTTCTAAGTGTTTTTGGAGTTCTCTACCTGGTCATCATTTATAACTCTGTTTTTCTCAGTGCCCTTGCCAAATATCTCCCCATAAAGCATCGACAGTGGTGGGATGTTTCTGCTTCTCATGCAATTTTCCTGATTATGCATCTTTCTGTTTTAGTGCAAGTAAAATTCTATTTCATTCTAAAAACACTATTTTCATCACTGTACTTTCATGTCCATGGAATATTAACACTTTTGGAAATTACACAGTCTTTCGGTCTATAATATTTCTCTAGTCTTGTAAAGTAGCCAAGATGTTCATTTTAAGCTGTTTTCTTTTTCAAGAAGATAGAAGTCTTGGCTTTGTTCCATTCTCTTCTTTCTAAAATTAATCATTTAGTTACCTCTTGTGTTTAAATGCCTCAAGAAGCCTTGAATTATTGGCGCAATCATAAACATGTCAATTGTAGTGTGATACTATAAATTACACCAGCTGAGGAGTCCCAAAGGAGTGACTATCAGTGTCTCATCTTGAAGAAAACTCTTCACACTTGATCATACCCAGCCTCAGTATTATTTAAGCATTCCAACCTCCAGAGCTGGGAACTGCACCTTTTCAGCAAAGGCTTCTGAGGCTGATTGTGCATTCAGAGGAGCAGCCAGCAGTCACGTGCACTCCCCTATTGGAGAGTAACTAGTGGCAAATGGAACATTGTGTAACAGATCTCTCCCCTTTCCTAGTCTTGCCCAAATATCTGATCCGTCAGACAGGCCCTCTTTTCCTGCAGGGAGATGGCTCCCAGGAGGAGCCCTGAGGGAGGAGAAGGAGACCCTGCCACTCCTCTGGGATTTGCAGATGTCCATGAGAGTGGTCTAATAGCTGATGGACATGAGAGAACTGACTCTTCAGGGAATAGGCAGCAGTTCTGACATGTCCCTGACACATCTGCAGAGTGCCAGACAGAAGTGCAGGATCTCTGTATTTGCATGACAGAATAAACACTGATTAATAAACATCCCATGGGGACTCAGCATTTTAAATATCCCTCAGCACTTGCAGAATGCCAGGGCCGAAGTCTGAGTTTGGATGAGACGTGTTCACTTCAGTGACTTCAGTAAAGTTTTGCCAACTCATTCTAGTGGTTACCTGGTCAATGTGAACTTCAAAGGAGATGTTAATTGCATTATCCTTTCAACTTATGACATCAGGGAAACTTAATTCCTCATATTGGAACAGAGTGTATGGCTCCAACTAGTGTGGCGCAGTGACTCCAGCAGTAATCTATATCTGATACTGCAGATAAGGTAACTTTCCTCTAAGCATTACGTGCACTTCATCACTTGTGCATTAGGGAAAAACATTTCCAGCCTCGAATGGCAATCAGCATAGCCTTGGAATCAGCAAGACTCCACTGCGTTTGCATTTTCAATGAGATCACATAATAGGAATTCCCACTCTTAAGTTTGCATCTCTCTTTTAATTGTTTTGCTTGGAAAAATTGTTGTAGGAGAGAATCTCTCTGAGGTATGTCTTGTCAAACTTGGAAGTTGTCACTTGAGAGAAAGCATCCATAGCAGAGGAACTTTGAAGGCTTATGTCATATAGAAGCATATGTTTAGGTCCAAGTCCCTACCCATTGCTTTTCATGTTTCTGAGCTCACTGAAGAAAGTTAAAATACAGTGAAGAGGTTATTCTTGAAGATAGAACTATTCTTAGGGGAAAGAAACATAGTAATTTCTTATATGGAACTGGAATTTTAACATCAAGCAGGAATGATTTGCAAATGAATTATTAACATGCATAGTTTTATCTTTTGGTATTTGCCCCAACCCCCCCAATTTGCTGCTATGCCTGAACATTGCTTTTCCAGCCAGCATCTTTTCTGGTGGAGCACAGTTACCTGAGCTCCTTTGTTTTTCTGACTTTGGTGTGTTGCACATCTTACACAGTTTTATGGGGAATAATGGAATAAGAATTACTGCAGGGCACTTCTCTCATGAAACCAAGTGAAGTTTTGCTGAGCAGGAGTCCTGAGTGAATGTGAATGAAACGGCAAAAAGGACCTGACTGTAGGACCTGGTTCTTCCTGGGCTTGGAAACTCCTTCAGATGTTATCTTCATAAAGTCTTTGTAATTGTGTGGGATATGGCTGAAGTGCTTACTGGAACAGAGGAAAAACTGTTTCCTAGAGCAGGCACACTATAATTTGGGAAAATGTGCCCTAATCTGAATTTACTGGTTTACTCAGCATTTAGAAGATAAGTAGTAATGAGCTCAGAGTTACTCAGCAATTCATTTCCCATGGTAATATTTGATTTAACACTTATGGATTGGTGGGATCAATCACTTACACTGAAAATGCCTTTTGAAACTCCTGTTTTAAAGGCCTTGAGCTTCCCAAGGTAAGATGTTGTATGTGTAACTCCAATGTTATTGACACTTACCAGTGCTTGCTGAACTCATGGGTTAATTCAGCGTGAGCTGGAGAAGTCTCCTGAATGTTGAGTAGAATAATATTTGCATGCTGAATGAATTAATAATATTATTATGGATTACAAGACTTCAGACTCTTCTTTAAATTTTCTTTGATGGCTTCTCTATCTATAGATGCAGTGTGGATCCCAGCTCTCAGTGATGCCTAAGGGATTTCCTGCGTTAAAGTGATTATATTATAATGAAAAGCTCCCATTTAGATGCTCATAAAAAGAACCTCTTCACAATCTATGGAAATAATTCGTATGAAAAAAATACAAATATATGTTGACTTCAGTTTTCTTTACAAATATTTCTCTTCAGATTAGTTTCACTTTCCCTGTTGTAGGAATATAGCAAAGAAGCAGGCCCTAGCTCTGCTGCTTTGCAGAACAGTGCTGAATCCCCCTTGGGCAGAGCTGGGGTGGCACTTGTATAATTTTCCATGCAATTGGAGTCTCCAGGGCCCACTGGAGCAGCAGTGATACCTCCAAGGACAGCTGGTGAAGTGGGATGGGTTAGCTGGATGAATACCAAATGAGCCTGGAATCCACTCTTTCCAATGCTCAACTATATTTCCCCACAAGTTAGATAGAATGCACCCACTTACAGTCAGTTTTTCATCTCCTTTTTCTTTAGGTTATAAAGATATTTATTTCTTACAGGATTATCATGGTGAGTTAACTTCCATGATTTCTTGCTTAAAGTACTTGAGTGATTTCCAATTGGGAATCTACTTTTAATAGAAAAAAAATAGGGAAAAAGGTTTTAACTATTGGTCTCTTAGGGTACTGTAAAAAGGCTTTATGGGAAGACACAGTTAGGAGTTAAGTGATAATATTTCCAGTGTAGAAGTTGGCTTTTCAATCATTAGAACTGCCCTTAGTTAAAGCAGATCCCAGAGAAGTTGCTCTCTCTTTTCCAAAGCATGTTTGTTGTGTGGGAGATACTGACCAAGTTTCAATTAGGCCAGCTGTGTAGGTGTATTTATTTTTTAATTATTGCAATCTAAAAAGCCTTTCACCATTTTAAATAGGAGATAAAAGATGAAGAAAGGCTAAATATGACAAAATTAACCTGTTGCTTTTAGCACTTCTTAGTTTTGACTCCTTACACTTGCTTCTATAAAATGCACCTTTAATAAATTAATAGTGTGTTTCCAAGCTACTCTTGCTGGTCCATACTGAGTTGCAGGTGGTAGCACCACTGTGTTCAATTAGCTATAGATGTGTAAGGAATTGTGAAAGGAATAAAAGGCACTTGATTCAGACAAATGTAAGTTTAAAATAGAAATATAAAATAATGGCTTGCCCAAGTCTGACACTTGCAAAACCACACTGTCAAAATAGACTATGAAAGAAATTGAAAATAGCATCATTTTTGCTGTTGTTAAAAGAATACACTTAATCATGCATAACCCACCAAATATTATCTGTAAGTTCAAGATTTTCTGAAGTTATTTTAAATTTGAGGTTAGGGTGAATATTATTGACTGATTATATAATTTTTTAAAAGCTGATATTGCCAGCTGTCCCGAAGGAGACGGTAAGGTTTTGTCTGGGGCGTTCAGCTGCACTCCTTGGGACACCTTCAAAGCACATCTTGAAAGCCCTGTAAGAGCAGACCTGCTCTTCCTCTCTCTGGATCACCACGCTGTCTAATTCCTGATTTGTGGTGTCAAAACATCTTTTGTAGTTGAGGCCAATTTGCCACCACAGCCAGGCCAGCAGCCAGCTCGGAGCACACATCTAGCCCTTATTTGTACATGTTCTGTGCACACGGAAGGTTTGCTTTGAACAATGAGAACAGCCTTCCCCGTGAAAAAAGCCTTCAGCATTGTCAGGACCAAGGCCTTGAAGGGTTTTTTCCCCTGCCTTCCATGGGGGAAAAAAACCTGCAGACAAACTTTAAACTCGTATTTCACCTAGTTATTCGTGCAGCACCAGGTGTGGTTGAGCTGGTGAGAGCCTGTGATAACCTGGCATTTTTCTGGTGTCCAGCAGTGAACTCTGGTTGCCCCCCGAGTGCCCCAATGCCCCCAGGGATCTGTGGGATCTGTGCCTGGCAAAGGCACCCACACTCTCCACAAGAAGCTGGCTGGCTAAAGGAGGAAGGGGAGTGCTGCTTGCTCCTTCATTTTGGAGTTCTGAGGTGTATCCCAGCTGGGTTGGTGCTGCCTGGAGAAGGCTCCAGGGAGACACTGTCAATGCCTTCCAGTGTTTGAAGGGACCCTGTGAGAGAGTTGGGGATAAACCTTTTAGTAGAGCCTGTTGTGACATGACAAGGGTCGTGGATTTAAACTGCAGGAGGGTTCATTTAGGTTAGATATAAGGAGGATGTTTCTTACAAAAAGGGTGGGTGGTGAAACACTGCATCAGGCTGCCCAGAGAGGTGGTGGGTGCCCCATCCCTGGAAACATTGAAGGACAGGTTGGACAGGGCTCTGAGCGACCCACTTCAAGGTGTCTCTGCTCCCTGCAGGGGGCTGGACGAGACAACCTTTAGAGGTGCCTTCCCCCCAAATCATTCTGGTTGTGTGACTGTAGGCCTTTCTCTCTGAGGGCATGTGTGGGGAAGCCAGAGGGGTGCCTGAGTGCTGGTGGGCAGCACAGGAAGGGGCACAGGACCTTCCCTTCTCCACTGTGCCCACTGGGACTCCTCCTGCCCCCTCTCTCTGCACAGGGAAAGGCACTGGAGCCCTTCTTGCCTGCTCTGTGCAGCTCTGCTCCGTGGGGACATGCTGGGTCTGACCCGAGTCACACTGAGCACCATTGTCACAGTAGGGCTGTCAGGACTGGGACCAGATGGGAACGATGTAGGCGACATGGTTGTGTGTTAATAGCTCATGTGAGGCAGTGAGGTTTGCTTTGGCTTCCAGAGCTGTCTCAGAGTCCTCTCCAGCAGGCCTGGGGAAGCTGTAATGCTTGGCTTTAGCAGGGTTGGAGTTGGCTCCTGTGTCCCACCTCGTCTGGCAGCAGTGCCATGCAGATGTTCCCCAGAGCTTCCTGCTCTGCTCTCCTGGGACCCACGCGAGCTCTGGGCTCACAAGGAATGGCTCTGCACATTGGACACTCCTGCTGTAGGCAACATGTTATGGATCCATAAAATCCTACCTAAATGTTTCATGATTTCAAAGGAGTGCATAGGGCTTTCTTGGCAACTGCACTTATTTTCCTTATCTAATATTTCCATTGTTTGTATAATGGAACAGCAAACATTCTTCCAAAGGTTACCCAAACATAAGCATCTCAAATGAATGGCTTAGATTCTTCTAAGTGATAAGTACATTTTCATTGCTCATTTTGTTTCTGGGTTTTGGCATGTCGTGCCACTTGCTGATTTACTTTGGCTTTGTTCATTTACTTGTGGAAAACTGGAGAGATATTGCATGATGCATTTTCTCCATAAAACTTTAAAAAAAAAAAAAAAGTAGTTTAGATACCTGCTCCTTTGAGAATCCTAAATGGCTTCCAGAAAGGTTCTGTCTGTGTAATGGGCACTGCTTTAAAGTAAGGCCAGGAAAGGAAGAAAGAGAGTGACTATCTTCTGCCTGTTGTATTTAGGTAGCATCAGAGACTTGGTGAGGCCAGTGCTGATTTATTTATGTGATTACCCAGGACATCGTCTTCCCCTCAACGATTATCTTACCTCAGCAGGTGCAACACTTAGAGGGGAGGCTATTTTTATGCAAGCTGAATTCCCTTTTCCCTTTAAGACAGTACATTAAATATGTGCAGGCAGTGTTTGCTGCCCACAGGCATGCATTCTGCTGTTGTGCCTCAGGTTTAGATGAACAGAACAATAAATGGCTGTGAGATTTTGCACCTCTTTTACACAGCACTGGTGTTTGTTTATTGTAGTCAACTCAATCCCAACTACAATGTGTTATAAGTCAAAGGAAAATCTGGCCCAGCAACTTTTCATAATTCTTTCTCTCTTTGCAAAGAGATTATTGTAGGTTAACATTCTCTGTAATGTGTTGTGTCAGAGGGTTCTCCTTGATCCAAATGCAGTGATGCAATACAGTAAGTCAAACGCTTTTTGCAAAATTCCTAAGTGATGGAAAGTGTTGCCCTTACATGGGGCAGCTGATCAATCTGTAATCTCTTTCTTAGAAACCGTGGTTTGGGTTTGTTGGCAGGACCAGCTCGTTCATTGTGTGAGCAGTATGAGGCCAGATGTTCAGCATAATAGCAAAAGTGTCTGTAGTGATGGGTGAAGGAATCTCTGGTTCCACGGACGCTGCTCCGTACGTCAGCTGCCCACATTGCAAGGTGGCATTACGTCGATGCAGCTCCCTTGGAAAAAGGCAATTAGGCCTTTGCTTAGAGGATTGAAAAGGGGTTATTGTGCCATGTGTGCTTTCACACACGTGCACCAAACTGCAGGTGTGCCAGGGACAGCAAGCAAGGGGCTGGAGGAGGCTGCAGCCTTTCCTTCCCGAGGCGTGTCCGTGTGCTGGGCAGCCTGGGTGAGGGCAGCAGGACTGCAGGGAGAAGGAATGCCTGCTAAATAAATACCTCCCCTCCATTGTATTGCAGGGCTTAGAAATCCATAAATATACAGAGCCTGTCAGCCTTGAGTGAGAGCTGATTTATCTTCATTTTGTTCTTGTTTGGAGAAAGCTGCAGGAAGAGAGCCCAGTCCATTATACCAAATGAATAATCCAATCGATGTAGCCAGTGTGCCCTTGATGAAATTAAGCTTTGCCTTTGCAGTGTAGCAGAGAGAGAGAAGGGGGTTTGCCTCATGTTTTTGGTGCCCTTTGAAAGCAAACAGTTGCCATGCAGTGCTTTTGTCCTGCTGCCACTGGCCCTGCTACAGGAGACACCAGAGCACAGCTCTTAATTTTTTGTCTTGGGTGATGCTTGGAGGAGTGCAAAAAAGTGCTCACTTTACAATGCCACCTGAAAATGTAAAGATAAAACAGTTACCTGAATCTCCATTAGGCATTCCCAGATGTTTTGCCAAGTGTCACTGCTGGAAGTGATATTGGAAAATTTTGCTACTGAAGTCTGTAAGAGATTGGACAGATGATGACAATGCAGTTGTTCCCAATAATGACATTTTACTATTTTTTTCTTATTTATTTAATTCAGCATTGCATTTCTGTGTTTTTGTGAAAGAGGATTATGTTATTGGCTGAAAGAGAAAAAGCTTTTTGGAGAAAATGGGGCAGGGGCTTCAATGTGTAAGTGCACGTTCAGTGGTCCTTCGAGTGGAATTAGCATGACTGAATGGTCACTCTTCATGGTGACTCTTGTCAACAGACTTGGGATAAGAACAGTGTTAGGTGCAATAAAGATTTTCTGCCTCCTTTTGCAATGGCTGCTTATCCTTTAAATCTAGACTGTTGAAATTTGCTGTTTCCATTTGTTTTCCAAGAAGTCAAAGGTTGGTGGTGTTTGACATGCCTGTTATTTATAAAGGCGAGTGGAAAACAAAACCAAATATGTGTTTTTGGCAGTAAGCTCAATGTGCTTTCAAGACAAACATACCTGCCTTCCCTCACTACTGATTTCCTTTAACGTGATGCATTTACATATTCTTGACTTGCCTTCTAAGTATCTCTAGAAATTACTTCTACTCTGCCTCCAGTAATTTTTTTCCACATCTATGCAGATGTTCTAAAAATTCTGCTTGCAGATCCTGAAAGATGTAAAGACAAAGCAAGGCTCCCCACAGGTCCTGAAAAGTTAATGATTGCCTCTGATACAAAGAACCTGTTTTCACAGAGAATAGATGACATGTCCTGAAGCCACGGCTTGCAGCATGGTACAGTAACTTCAATTTGAACTTCTGAAGAAGCAAAAATCCTTTCTGGATGCTCATTAGAAGTGCCATTCCTTGTCCTTGCTTTGGAGCAATGCATTTCTGTGTCCCATCCTTATTGCCTGCCCCAAACGTGGCCCTGCAGCCATGGATTTTATTAAATGCAGAGCCTTTGGTAATGCTGTAGAAATAGCTGGGTGGACGTAGCTGCTATTTCTGTCACAATGGCATTTACTAGCCCTTGTTTCCTCTTTGCTTTCAAATGAAAGTCTTTAGGGACTGCAGATACTCTTTTCCTGTGTGGATTGTGGGCTGAGTCTGTTCTGTTAAGACTCAAAAACCTGAGCTCTCACAGGCTGTGCTACTCCTTTGATTATTCCTCTTGCATTTTGTGTCTACCTCTCCTCCCCACCACTTCCCACAGAGCAACCATTTCTTTCAGGATGAGGACAGGTATAGTCCTCTAAGGTACAAAAAGACTCAAACAAAAGAGTGTTGGGAAGGAAAATCGACTCAATTATGGAGCAGTTCAAGAGCTGTCATGATTCTTTTTTTCTGATTAGCATTGGAGACGAGGGAAAATAGGGAATAGGCCACTTCTTTCCAGGTGGGCTGCTAAAGGAGAGCCTGCCCTTGAAGGAGGTACAGAAGAAGAAGAGAGGAGAATTTTCTGAAAGCATTTAGTGAGTATCCTATTATGTGGAGCCGAATTTCCTTTGGCCTCCATCAGTGAGGGCACAGCTCCTTGGATGCTGTGGGCTGAACGCTGTTTGCTCAGGATCCCATCAGCAGTAATTCAGGGGGACAGATGTGTGGGAATGCTCTGAAATGGCAGGGTAACTCTGCACTTAGAATCCTAGCACAAGCTTTGGTCCAGGCACCCCAGTTAGTTCTTTGCTTAAACAGCACAACACGTCCACTTGTTCTTTTTTTAGCATTTTTGTGGAAATGTCAAGCATTGGCCTTAGTTTGGGGGGCAAATCAGGGCACTGGTGGTTGTTTGGACTAGGTTGTCCCCTTGTCCCCCCCTTTCCTTGGCACAGGGCCTCAGTTTAAAGGAATGAGGATTCTTTTCTGAGCTACTGCTGGGGGTTTTTTATAGTTTGTTTTTGTTTGCTTTTTAATTACACCCTGAGGTGATTTTGTCTTCATTAAAAAAGCCCTAAAGTGATGAATTGTTGCATTACATCATCATTTTACTTTGCCAGTGGGGTCATGACTGGTTTTACATGGATAGTAGAGGTCATGCAGCTGGACATCTGCAGTCAAAATAGATACCTGTTCTTGTCACAGGTGACTTTTAGCCCATGGAAACCTTGGGGAAAATCCCTCCTGTTCGTGATAGGGGAAGAGATCAGCACATGGGATTTTCACTATGCAAATTTAGTTTTGACTTAGAGCAGAACCTCCACAAACCTTAAAGCCACCCCTGTGTCCTCCAGAAGCATGCTGTGAGTTTGGAAGACTCTCCAAGTGCTGAGGTGTGCTCTCCTCTGGCTCTGGGCACCTCTCATGGGGTGCTGGGCAGTCCTTGCTCCTTTGTTCTATTGTTTTCTCAAGTCACTGACTTGGGGTGGGTTGAGCAGTGCAGGGACAGTCTGACAGAGCTCACCCTGCCTCTCAGCTCAGGAACTAGTGAAGTGTTCAGAACAATTCCTTTCCAGACTTCGGGCATAATCTGCTGAGGGACCACAGGAGTCAATTGTTGGTGATTACCAGTGTTAGGGGTGCATGAAACGGGAGCAGTGTGGTCCTACATGAGAGCTCCAGCTGGCCCCAGGAAGGTAACTGTGCTTGGTTTTGGTGCTGGCCTTGTCCATCTGGTACTGCAAAGCTACAGGTGCTGAAGAACTCCACAGAATTGTAAACTTTAAAATCTGACAAGTTAGCTAAGGAAAATGGCACAAATACATGGTTGGTTTTGTTCCCAAGGAGGTCTCAGTGACTGTATTTCACCTTCTGCTGCTTTATTTGCTTATAAGCATGAAAGCTAATCTGCTCCAACCCACAAAGTGCAACCAGAAGCTGAACCCCCAAAAGTGACCTGCCCCCCAAACCCCTCAGGCACTCTGGGTCACACGAGGGGTGTGCACAGTATGTTGTATTCCCAGAGGAACACTGGTAGCTGAGTAAGTGCCAAAGGGCAGATGTTCTCTTCAATGAGTTGTTCCTGATTGGTTCTGTTTAATGCTTTAGCATAGCTGAATTCATTTGCTTAAAGAGGAAATATCAGATGGAAGAAGTCATTAAACTCAAATTATCTTATTCGCTGTTTTAAAGTGACCTCTTAGTAGGAGACAAAAAATACACACAGGCCTTTAACATGTGTATGCACCACTGCTCTAAAATACCACATGCAAGCTGAGAGTGAGCCTGTGTTCATGCTTGTATTGAAAGTTCAATAAATATCTGTGAAGGAACAGAGATTTTTTTTTTTAGCTTCTAGCTCTCAGTAGTGTGCATGGTGAGAGATCTGGAGAGTTTGAAAAGATGTAAAAATAACTCTTTCAAAAATAACCATTTCAGCAACAGATGAAGTCTCTTGAGGTAAAGTCAGTAAGTTCTTTTTGTCCCCCCCCAAACCTAGAGGTGATTTTTAATTCCTGCTGCTGATCCTGTTTAACAAGGGTATCACTGTGGCCTCTTTGTGAGGCTTTGTGTGCTGGGTGTGAAAGCCTCGGTGTCCCTCCTGTGGCTCCTGCCACACTCCCAGCTGCTCCCAGGGACACCTCAGCTTGCTGTGTCACTGAGATGTCCCCTCGGGGCAGCTCCCAGGAGTCACTTCCAGCTGCTCTTTCATGTGCCAGGGGCACTCCTGGCATCCCTCCCTGGAGAATCAACCCAGTGCTGTTGCAAGGCTGTCAGCTTTCCTTAGTCATGTTCATGCAAAGTGGATCTCAAATGGTGTTTGGGATGAGTGTCCTGGTTCTGGGACCCAGCTCACCATCCCCTGGGGTTCTGGTTAGATTAGCTCGCTATTTCATCGTGATTTAGGGAGATTTTCCTCCCTCTCTTACCTTTATTTTGAGCCATTTGACTTGCATTGTTGCTTAGAAGTCCTGAATTTTTTTTAGGAGATTTGTTCATTAGATCTTCCTTACGTCTTCCTTAAAAGATTCAGCTGCATGAGGCTGCTGTGATATCTTTAAGAAGAAATTTCTGCCAGCTTCATTTGAATTTGGGAGGTGGAATGAGGGGAATAGGCTTCAGCTTGTTTCCATTTTGAAACATTTTGCAAAAGTTCCTTCTGTTGTTGAAAGTTGATAGCACGTTTCAGCTGCCTGGCACTGCCCATGGAAGTTGTGGTAGCCTTGTTGGATCAACAACTGACTGGTTGTGGCTCATCAGAACAAAAAAAGAATCTCAAGATATTTAATACCTTGAAAGTATTTATTCATGTTGCAAATTAGCCACGGTTTCTTTCTTGTGTTAATGAACAATTGCATATATTGGTGTGAGTGGTCCACGATGACAGAAATGTTGCCCTGATAAATTTGAGTAATCTAGTCACCCTGGTATTAATATTGCATAAATCTTTGAGGATTTTGGGCCTTCTTTGGGGAATACCATGTTTGAAAGATTATCTACGAAAATACAGGTATGCTGAGCAAGGCAGAGGTGGATTTCATTTTCAGTCTTCTGGTGTTCAGCACCAATGCTGGATTTGGTTTTGAACACTGCAGGGACAGGGCTGCCCAAACAGAGGCAGCAATGTGCATTCCAAACACTGGAAATACTGGCCTGATTTTAGAAGGTAGCACTTGCTCCTAATTCAAGTGCTTATTCTTCACAGGCTGCAGCTGCTTTACACAGGAAGGAACATGTTTTACTGTGGCTGTTGTATTTTTCACACTGACAAAAATAGGTTCCTGGAACAAGGTTCTGAATGAGCTTTTCTCTTATGGAAATACTGGAGATGTTCCTGCAACTCAAAAAAGGCTGAAGGGAATTAGAACAAGAGTTAGAGATTTTATAACAGACAACAAAACAGAACCTGCAACAGCTGTAAACTGCAAGGGAGTTAAACTGACATCTGGGAAACCCCAAACAGGAACTGTGAGATGACTTGCAGGCAAAGAAAATACTCCGTTCTCTGATTTTTCTACTGCTGTAAGGTCTGCATTTTAACATGTTAAACCCTGCATCAGCCACCAGATGAAAACATCAGTTTCCATGGTAAGAGAGTTCTGAATGTGATCCATGAATTAAATCATACCCGAGTGGGCTTTCAGACTGCTAAACCATGGAATTCCATATCTAAATTCCCAGGCTGTGGCTAGTGTAGAGCAGGGTGGCATTAATTCTGAAATATCCTGCTCAGAGGAGGCCCAAGTGAAGGCACTGTTTGAATACCTGGTGAGTCGTGCTGCCTGCATTGCTGAATAACCCACTCAGTGATGGCTTTGTCTCCAGGTGCCCTTTATTGACCTGTAAATGCAGGTAAGACTCATTTATAGCAGCCCATGTCAAGTAATCTGCTTCACATTTCTGAGCAACAGGTAACTCTGAAGTAATCCACGTGCTCAAACTGATGTGAGCACAGCTTGGGTAGTGTTTGGTAGGTCAGCATAGATCTAGGTATGGATATTTTTTTCTTTTCATAAACAGAAAAAGAGGCTTTCTGCCATTTAGAGATCAGATTCTCATCACATTGGATCAGTTGTATTGCTGAGATGTGGAAAAATTCACTCCAAGTGCAGGCCTTCAGGAATAGCTCTTTTAAGTCACACCAGCTGTTTAGCACTAGACTGATGCTCTGTATCTGAAAAGGCTTCAAAGGCAAAATGGTCAAATTACATATCTGCATGAGTGTATGGCATTGGTTTCCAAGTTGTCATTTTTGCTTTGTGGTTTTGTAGGGAATACGAAACAAGCTGGAAAACTTCAAAGTTTTCCAGTCTTCCTAGATGCTAATTGTTCCAATGGACAAGCTCAGCAATGTGGTGATTGGGAATTACTCTCAAGAGACTCTCCTGGAAGAAGAATCTTGTATTTTGACTGTTTTGTTCCGATTGTATTCAGAATGATGTTTTTCATCTGTTGTTAGGAAGGAAGTTGTCCTGAGTTTCAGGGCTGGATCTCTGTAGCCAAGAGCTGCCTCTGCTCAGCCAGAATTGCACACACTGTGGTCCCTCCACTTCTGTCTGCCATCCTGCATGGACAAAGCCTGGCAGCTTGTGCTTTTCACTGGAAATGTCCAGTCAGTGCAGCTTGGAATGGGGAATTGTAGAGAAGTGCACCTGAGAGGCTTGAGGTGCCTGTTCCCAGAATTGGAGGATGAAAAAGATGCCTGAAGAAAATTGTGCCTTTAACAATTGAGAAGCCTGGGCTCAGCATGAGGTGTCCTTGACATGCATACCATCAATGTTATTGCTCAGTGTCAGGGTATGTCTTGGACAATTTCAACTTGAATGCACCTGAGTATGCTGCAGGACTCTTCTGGAAGGTGAAAAATGTTGTTGGGAAGTCTTTTCAGAATGTGCCCCTATTGCAGCTTGTTCCTTCTTGCAACTGGAGAGACATGCACAGGATGTGATGCCATGGGGCTCGCTCTTGAGCCAGGTATTCCAGTGTTGGAATAGCAAAGGACTTGCATTGCCACTCAAGTTTGTCCATATCTATTATATCTGAGCATTTTGCTATTTCTGTTAGCCAAGTAATGACTAGTTGTATTCTTCCAGTAATATTTGATTTGGGGGATTGGTCTTTGAAGTAATTTATATGCAATAATATATTTTAAATTCCTGGCTTAAGCTCAGATCATGGGTTGTATTAAAGGGAAGGTAGAAATGTCACATTTTCCATTAAGCTAATGAAGTCATTTATCTGTTAGCATACAAAACATAAATCTTGCTTTCTTTCACACAAATATTCCAGTTGTTAAGTAATAAGAGAAGTGTCATAGGTTTGTATTTTACTACAAAATAAGGAATTATTTTAAAGAAACCCTCATAGCAGTTTTGGAAACAAGTAGGGAATGGAGCCCTTCTGGATCATCATTAAGCCATGATTATTATTATTATTATTAGCCAGGGTCCCTGCAGGAAAGGGGAGATCTTTTCCATCCCATATTCAGCATCCTCATAGTTCCCAGCACCTCTAGGCAGGATATTACTGCCAGCTTCAGGTGGCAGTTCCTGTTCTTGAAGTTTGAATTCTGCACACGTGTAAGGCTTAATTCTGGTAAATCCTGGGATTTTTTGTGATGTATTCCCCAAATCCTAGTTGTGTATAGGCAAGAGGCAGAGCAATATGCCAACGATGTGGTACAATATAGTTAAAGAGTCTAGTGCAGCAAAGGGGAATTTATCTCTTCTACACTTCATAATAAAAAGATTATTTGTTCAGTTAATTTCCAAGAACAACTTTCTATTACTCTAGCAATTCTTAGCTTCACACTGTGGGCAAAATTCCTGCAGAGAGCCTTTTATGTGGGAAAACAATTGCCCTTTGTGTATTGGAATCCATGTTACATTTGATGATAACAATGTTATCTTTATTAAATTTCCTTGTTGTACCTTTTGATTTATAGCCCTCCATAAGTCCTCCTTTTAAAGTAACCTCTGATCTGCCTCTGCTCTGGTGCTTTCAGTGCTCCAGTGCTCACACTAAAACATGGACTGAAATAATAGAGAATTCCATTTGTAATCCAGAATCATGGGAAGGGGGAATGTTGAGAGGTCCGTACTGAACATGCAGCACAACATTTCCAGAGGGGATTCTTTTTGAGGATTTTTAATATTCTAGGACACTGTCATTTTTCTTCCTTTCAGCACTTTGCTCAGGTGTTTGCATTGAAGGACACTCTACAGAATAAGGAGAGTTTCTAAGGGCAAGCTCTGTTTGGGTTAGATCCTGCTCTTAATAGTGTGGGGTGTATAGGGCATGATGAGGCACCTTTGCTGAATCCAGCACAAGCCCTGTGGCTTCTCTTCCTAGTTACATAGGAAAGAACAGTTATTTATCAATTTGGACAGAATGTAAAACTCCACTCTTTCAGCTCTTCACAGCATTCCAGGCATTTTCTGCAACAGCTCTAGGGGAGTAGAAGAGAATAATTTTATTTCACTGTCCTTAAACCTTACTAACAGAGGAAGAAAAATTAGAAATTGCTTCAAGCAGGGCTGAGATTCTTATAAATCTAATGAAGGGCCAAGGGGTGGGGGGTGTGATGTTTATATTTATCTCCTTTTAGCAACAGCTGTTATTGTACGGTAACACTACAATATTCTGTGTAAATACTGTGTTGTTACATTTGATTGAACATATGCAAAGCTCTTCTGGACATTTCTGCATATGGCTCTGCTCCTGAGGATTCCTCAGCTCCTTCCTCCCCCCCTTTCCTCTGCTCTCCGTTAGGATTTTTCAGACAGAGCACGCCATCAATCCTGTGCTACCATTTAGTTCCACAGGAGCAGCATCCTGCACATCCATAGGGCTGTAATTCAAACATCCCTAACCCATATACAGTGTGTTACAAAACCAAACCACAGGCCCAGGTAGTGATAAATGAGATGTGACTTGCAATATCCAAACTCTTGGCTGCATCACTAGTCCTGGGTGCATTTTACCTTCCCCCAGTGTACCAGAGCAGCTGCCTCAAGAAGCAAACCCAGTGTCATCTCGACTCTTCACCAATTTTATTCTAACCTGGAACAAGAGGACAACAAAGGCAAAACGTGTGCCTCAGGACCAAACTTGCCTGTTGTCATGAGCTAACAGTGAACTGGTGAGAGAACACTGGGATCCTTAGAAATGCTGCTATATTTAGGGTTTATTCAATGCAGTGGCAAGGTCAGTGCCTCGCTCCCTGTGCTGAGTGTGGAAGGCAGCAATAGGAGGGTGCTCCAGCAGAATTCACAGCTCAACAGGCCCAGGAGGCTCCAGGGAGAGGGCTCAGAGTGCCAGGGAGGGAAGGTGGGCCTGGCAAACCCAGCTGCTCCTCAGAGTAGCAAGGAGATGCTGTTGCAGAAGGCAGTAGTTATTTCTGAGGTCTCTGGGGAAACACCTGCATAGTTATTGTAGCTATCCCAACTTCAGACACTGAACTGCTTTTAAACAAACAAACACAGGAACCCCCCCTGAAATCCAAACCAAAGAGGTGCTGCTAGAAGACAGCTGGATGGCCTGACAATGTGGGTGCTGCTCACAGTCATGCTTTGCTCCTGTTTCCAATGAATTTTGCCACAGGATGGTGCTAATAATGAATATTCTTATATATATATCTCAGATATAATGTGTACATTTGTGATAAATAGCTTTATAGTTGGTTAGATGAGAGAACTATTAAGGCAACAAGTTAAAAAAGGAAACAACCTGTTTATTAGTTGTCATCCCAACATGTGCTTTAATGAAATAATGATATTAATAGTCTTGGGAAGCTGTGCCAATCTTGGGGAATGGCATTGCTCTGTCAAAACAAAGAACCCTGAGGGGTAAAGACAGATCTGTTTTCTCAAGACTCGTCTTTAGTGGAAGGAAAGACCAGTCAGCTGCTGTGGGCAGAGATACTCTGAGAATGCCTTTTCCACAGACACATAAACTGAGATACTGCTGGCATATTGAAAAGCATCAGATGATATGATCATCAAGGTGAATGAAAAAGAAATTTGCCCAATTTGTAGCATGCTTTGATTTCTGCTTTGGTGAAATCTGCTAAAGTTCTGGCACTGGTGTTGGGTCAGCAGGTGGAGTACCTGTGTGGTTTTGAACATGGCAGTATGGTCTGGTAGGTATTTGATGCTGAGTTTAGAAAATTTGGCTGCAGCTCACTTTGTGTAACAGGACAAGCTTTACACTGACTGTCTTTTCTCCTGAGACTTCATTAGTGTTATACTTTGAAGATTACACATTTATTGATGAAAGTGAATTCAAAAACTCCTCTATGAAGAGTTGACTTATAAAAAAAAGGTAGTTGGAGAGCCCAAATATGGCATATACACTGGTAAAACACTTGTTTTGTCAAATACTGCCAAGTGTCTTTGTGCTGATGGCACTCGTGGGACAGAACCATGACAGCTTTTCAAAACCATGAGGTTGTTATAAGGAGTATTTCTCAGGAATTGTGCTAGGCACAGCACAACGCTGTAATGACTTGGAAGCTGAGCATGTGAAAGGTCACAGGCTGTGTGTGGTTTGCATTAGACATTCCTTGGGAGGCATTCAAAAAGGTTTGGAACATTTACTCAATGTAAGGCACATACACAAAATTTGCTTAAATCTTGCCATGTGCTCAAATGGTTTCATTTGCACTGGATCATCCACAGGGAGAGTTAAACTGGGTGTTAAGTTAACTGTGTGTTAACTGGCTCTGCTCTGGAAAAGAATTAATTAGTGCCTGAGCACTGGTTCATCTGGTGTTCTGTTAAAGCCTACTGTACCCTGTGATATGAGCAGGGACACAAAATCAACACTCCATTCACCCTCTCTTGTTCTGTGCTGATGTTTCTCACTGTACAGGGGGTTTTGCTATTTTTTCTGTGCCTACAACAAATGAAGACTCCAAAGCCTTCCTGTCAAGCTGCTGGAAGCGTGTGCACCTTTAAAACCAGGAATGGGAGTATTTAAGGAAAGGAGAAGTCTGCATTTATCATTTGAGAACTGAAACAGTTAAAATGAAGCTGCACACACAAGTTTTTCAAAGGTGATGGAAGGGATTCAGAATTTTGGCAGGTCCCTCTAGTCTTTGGTGAGCATTCTGTTTTGGATGCGGTCCACTGGGATGGTTCTGCTTGCATCTTTTACAAAGCTATAAACAAAATGTGATGCCCAGAAACATCATTAAGAAAATTAGAATTTTTAATCATTTAGTAAATAGTTTATTCTTTGGCATTGTGCAGTTTGTCAGAAATTTGACATTGCATTGAAAGTTACTGATTTAATTCTGTCAGCCTGACTTAATTTCCTGTTAAAGCTTGCACCTTAGGAGACACTCTGCATCCCTGAAATCACATTAGTGATGAGTTATTTAATCAGCAGCACTATTTAAAGGTGTTTGGAAACAGTGCTGTGCCTCTACGGCTGGGAGAGAGGTTGTAGGCAATGTTAAAGACACGTGCACTGAACTAGGGATTCACAAAGCTGTGAGTCTGAAAAGGGCAGGGGAATGCTGAAAATGTAGGGTGATGGAAATGAAAGTTAGTTACCAGGTAATTCCTGCCTTTTCTTGAGGCAGCTGCATCTACTAATTATCCTAATTGTGGCTGCATAAAATGCTGTGTCAGTGCCACAGACCTGCTGCTCTCCTGTCTGACTTCTCCATGCACCAGGTCTGGGTCTGTCTTAGCTGCTGTCTTAGCCTTTTGTGCTTCTGGGCAAGGCCACTTGTCCTGTACTTCAACATTTTAGACCCACTCAGAGTCTAGAGATGTGTTCTAAAACCCGTGAAGAACCTTCAAGGTGTTCTTGGCTTTTTTTAATCTGCTCTTTTGAGCATGTGAAGCTTTTTGCACAGTACAAAGGGCCCTGGCTGTTCTCTGTGTGCAGAAACGGAGGACACCTTGTCAGCAAAATCAAACTGGGGAAGCTTCTTGTTGTAGCCCACATCTCCATTGTCCTTCCTAGTGGTCTACATGCATGGGAGAACAGAAATACCTATTTTTCACCAGCACTGTTTTGTGCTTGTTGAGCAGAATAGCAGGGGAACTGTTGTAGGGTTTATCAGGCTGCCTGGCCAATTGATACTCACTGAGAGGTGATTGTCAGGAATCATAATGGCGTTTTTTAAGCAAGGAGACAACCTTCTAAACCACATTCTTCGAGGTACATTTACAACTTTGAGAAGCAATCAAAATCCTGGCCTACATGCCTTACAGAGCATTGGATAACTTATTATGTATTCAACTTCCATGTGGTGCTTCACATATTTGTTGTTTGTCTGTCTCATGACCTTATTTGTGGGATAAAGGTGGCAGCGAACATGGAAATTATCGTAAATACTGTGTATATTTGAATGGGAAGAGCAAATGAATGGCACTAGATAGCAATGTTTATTGTGTCAAGTCTTTGGGATGTCATTTATGTGTAACTACTTCTAATTAGTGCCATTCAAACCAACTCAAATGCCTCCAAAACAGATGCCAGTTGTTGCAGGGGATGAGCCTGGATACTTGTCATTTTGTACAGTCAACTGGCACTTAGAGCACTGACAACACTTTAATATTAGAGATGGAGGAAAGGTTCCACTACTGGTGTCATTTTTGTCAGGGAACATTTCTCTTAATAAACTCTAATTGGGAAGCTGCTGCTTCCTGGACAAGAGTTACCATTGCCTTGGGCTGTGGTTGCTCCTCCTGAGCAGCACCATCTTCAGGTCCTCCTCGGTGTCACCTCTAGAAAAAGGGCAGAATGTTTCACCCTTGTTGGGAGCAGCGTTAGAGGGGGGTAACATCACATAACCATCCAAGAGGGAAGGACCCCTGTGCTTGGAGTTTGGGGATTTGCTCTTTCTTGGAGGAAACATGCTGAAAAAACCCATTAATCAGTGACCACCTCAACCTAAACTACAGTGAGAAATAAGTGAAACAGAATCATTCAGTCATGATTTTGCTTTTGATTCGAATGCAGTTTATAAACATGATCAAAGAGCAATTGTGTACCTTGACGTCCAAATCGCAAAGGCTTCACTTTGTAAAGCTACTCCCCCCACCCCACCCCGCTCTAAAATTGCCTTTTATTTAATGAAGACTCTCCAGGAGGCTGACACTCCTCCCTGGCTGGAACAGCAGCTGCAGTGAGGTGATGAACCTCAGCAAACCCTAAACATCTCTGTGACTGCTGCCAGTCTTGGCACAACAGTGGGGAAGGTGCTCTTGGTATTGCTGAGAAAACAGCCTTCTGGCTTTTATAGCAGTTTTCTCAGTGATCACAATATTGCCCTGCAAGGGGTGGGGGGGGGTGATTTTAAACCCAGTGATTTGGGATGTTTCCCTAATGTCATTTACTTGCTCTTTTCCAGGGTGGTGTTTAGAGCCACGCTTGGGCTCCCTTTGCCAGGGTGGTGGTGGGCAAGTCTAGCTAAGATGGAGGCAGCAGCACTGTTCAGGGACAGCAGCTGCTGGGGGGCCAGGGGAGCTGCCCATGCCAGGCTGTGATGCCAAGGCACTGGCATTAACTTGCCTGAGCTCTCCTTTCTCTTCCTTGGTATGTAGGGTGCAGGGGTGGTAATTGCTGTGTATCCTGATGCCTTGGGGTCAGCTGGAGTTCTGGTGGATTTTTCTGTCTTACAGTGGAGGAAGGACTCTTGAAAACCAGGTTGATTTGATAGCATTAAAAACACAGAGCACAGATATATTCAGAATGACTTGCATAAGGAAAAGAGGTGGGGTAACTGACATATCAGCACTTGAGGAAATATTCAGGATGTTTGGAGGTCTTTGCATTGTGTCGAGGGGATTCCCTTGGTTCCATGGAGCTCTCCCAGTTCTCAAAAATGCTTTTTCCAAATAGTTGCTAATTCAAAACTTGCTTTGCTTTGCCCTCAGGCACTTCTCTAATTTCTTTTGGCCATGCTGACAGTAGATTTCTGTTTGAGATGCCTGTGTGACCTGGAGGTTGGTGGGAAGTAGAAGACACTAAATTAACCAAGAACTAAGTTTTACCTTTAGTAGGCAGCATTGAGTAATTCCATGACATATTCCTGAATTGTGGACAGATGGCTTTGGAAAGCAGTGGCAAGGGGGTCTGGAAGGATAATGCTGATGAGCACTGAGTATGACATGTATGATAAGCACTAAGAGCTCCCCACAGTGCTGGGGATGCTGTCCTGACACATGTGATGGGGATCCTGTCCTGATAACACAGGGCAGGACTCTGGGATTACCTCGGGGGAGCATTTAGAGCTGAAGGAGTTTGGGAACTGTCTCCTAAGCTGGTGGCACCTTCCACGCTCACCTAGAGACATCAGCTTTATTCTTAGGATGTTTCTTAGTAAGTGGTAGCAGTTCTGTGAGTTCTGCTCCTCTGTACACAATAATTTAAATATTAATATATGCCATTCTATAGCCCCTGTGTCCTTATAGAATTGAGGTGGCTGAGTGTTTTTTAAATAGGAAAAATGGCAAAATCCATGTGGTAGATGAAAATGTCTCTAAGATGCTCCTTCAAAAATAGCCCTCTTGGGTTAAACGTAGCCAAGAAGGACATTCTGTGGTAACCACGTGGTAACCAAGCCTCCTGCTTGATCCTTGTGTGCTGTGGGGAAGCTCCAGGTAGCCTCAGGAATAATAATTTCCATGTTTAGCAGTACTCCTTGCATCCTCTGTGCTGAGTCAGGGCTCTCTTGTAACAGACCAGCTACTGGGTGGTAAAACAAAATTCTGTGCATTTGAAGCACATGAGTGTGCAAGGGTGGCCAGGCATAAAACTCAAGTGCAACATGATTTCCCCAAGAGGCACTAAATGCTCACAATTCAAACGTTAGACTTAGTTCTGCTTAATGAGGAAAAATTCACTCTTGGCTTAACTCCACTGAAGTTAATTTCTCTGACAATAAATTTGGCCCAATATGTCAATACAAACTTAACTCACTTGTGTTCATAGAGATTAACTCAACAGCATCTTATGTATGCCCAGAATAATTAGTTTACTGTCTCTTGAGGTTTATTTAATTAATTTAGAATGCTTTCCATTTAGAAGACACTTACTGCAGAAACAGGTCTGTTGCAGATAAGAGAAACTGTAACTATTCCCTCAGCCTTGTGCTTGACTTGTCGGAAAGAAAATACTCAGAGCAGGAAAAGTCATGTTACTTTGTTAAAGCTGCTCGCTCTGTGCCTTTTTGTTAATTCCAGCAACCTGGAATGGTTTTCTGCCTTAAAATAATATTCAAATACATGTGTTTTAACCTTTTAATAGTCCTGTGCTTCCTCTGATCAGCTAAGAACCATTGCAATAGTTTCTGAAATTTGTTACAGCTTCAGAGAAGATAACTTATTTATAGGAAAGTCTTTCAGATCTGCAGTCAGACGCTGAATTTTTAAAGGGAGGGTATGTGTCAGAAGCTAAATAATTAAGATCCATGCCTCCTCAGCATTTTATTTCAAATATTAAATATTACATAAGAGATTTTTTTTCCCTGTGGAAATCAAGCCTTTAAAGTGGTGCAGCCTCAGACAGAAAATCAGTGTACTGTACAGTTGAAATGATACATCTTGAGTCCTCCAAATAATTCCAAAGAAGTTCTGAAAATATTTCAGCGTTCTGCACACTGGTCCCAGTTGTCCCTGTTTAGGAACCCGATGATAGGTTGTGATCTGGCCAGCAGCTCGCCCTTCCTGAAGCCCCAGACAGGGCTCGTTCCAAAGCTCCGGGAAGGTTTTCAGCAAACACTGGTGTTTGGGCCGCCCCAGGCTGGGTTTTTCCAGGGGCAGGTGGATCCCTGCAGTGCCCACGTGGGGAACAGGTAACTCCGGGCGAGGCGCAGTGCTTGGGCTCCTTGTGTTGTAAACCACTGTCCTCCGCTGGAAGGAATGCAAACTGCACGGATTGTCCCCAAGACCTGTGCTGCAAGCCGCAAATGCCACTCGGAGCTCCCTGACAGAGCAGTCTGCTCCGTCCTTCAGTCTTCCCTAAATTCCTTGGCATGCTCATCGCCCTTCAAAACCGCCTGTAGCTCGGAGTACACTTAGGAGTCTTTCCCCCAAATTTGGCTGTAATTTAAGCAGATGCATGAATCCTGCATGCCGTGGTGCCCCAGGAAAGGGCAGTGCCAAAGTTTGCTCCTCTAGCAAACCCTGTGCTATTAAAGGCACCAGCACAAATTTCCAGCGGCTCAGGTTCCAGGGCTGTCTCTGTTTTCCAGCCCTGCAGCCCAGTGGAAATGTTATCCAGCACGGCAGCAAACTGCACTTACCTGCTGGCTGCCACCAGAACACAGGGCTTCTTACGAGCCTGCCCCTTTCCCTGCAGTAAAAGCCTTGGAACGCTCTGCTTTCCATGCCTTGGAACCATGGGATGAGTCTTTAGGAGCTGGCTGTAGAGCCTGCAGCTGGGGCCACCCTCCAGCACTGACCTGCTTTGGTGGGTACGCTGGCACTGCTATCTCTGTAGGGTGGAAAACCAGGGCATCAGGTTCAGCCGATGAATTACTGGCACCTAAAGTTGTTCCTATCCTTTTGCATCCTCTCCAAAGGGATGCTGGGGCTGTTTGAATGGAGTCAGTGTCCAAGCACTTTGCTGCTTCCACCTCCCAGCTCAAGTTGTGGTGTTAAACAGGTGTGAAATGCCCCCGTGGGTCCTCTCAGGCTTCCCCAGTTCTGGAATTCGTCACGCTTCCTAGCAGCTGGACCTCTAGCCTGGAAATTCAGTGTGACATTCACGTGGTAGGCATTTTGTATACATATATAAATAGGCAAGTTATTTCAAGGTGAGGAAGTGCTGCCCTGTCACTGCTATGTGTGGTCTGTGTACCCCTGATGCTTTGAGGGGTTCTCCCTAGGTTGTGCTTGCAGGAATATAAACAGATGTGTGCAGCGAGGTCATACTTGCATCATTTAACAGCTTCCTTGTGGTACTGGGAGGGGTTTTTGGTTGGAAAGTCTGTCTGTGTGCATGTGTATGTGATGTGTGATTCACTTCACATGCCAGCCCCAAGAGCAGTGAAGTGTTGTCGACAAGCTCTTTCTCATTATTTGCGAGTTATTTGTCTCATTATAGCCCATGCAGCTGAACTGATTGAGAGCACATGGAGATGAATGCTGAGCACATCCTGGAGAGCCCACTGCAGTGATGCAGGCAATGGGCATGCCAATGTCCTTGACTCTGCTCACTGCTGCTCCACAGCCTCTTTAAGCCATCCAGGATTCCCTTCTCTTGGGGGGCTCTTTGAGAGGCAGAGGAGCTGCCTAGTGCATGAGACACATCTCTAGTAGGAGGAATCTGCTTTTCACCGACTTTTCAGCATCCTTGGGATTATGAAACATCAAAGGGAAATGGCGTGAGCCAAGACTGTGTTATAAGAGCCTCTGCCTGTGCTGCAGGGGCTGGAGCAGCTCGGGACAGTATCCCTCCCTGCAGCTCCTGGGAGCAGGTGTAACTTACTGCTTGGATATTCAGGGATCATTTTCCATCCCTCCATCGCTGTTTGGGGTGAGGGAAGGGGATGACTGTACAGGAACAGCCCTAATAATTATAAAAGCTAGTAAAGTACAAGTCCTGGAGGGTGCTCAGGCCCCCCAGGGGATGCTGGTTTAACATCTCTGATCACATCTCTGGGGGGAATTTAAACTTGAGACCATTGGTAGGGTATTTGTCCTGTATAAGTTAAGTGGGTTTATTCCTTCATTTTTTTTCCTTGATTTTGCCTTGTGGCCTTCCCCACATCTATCCTCTCTGAGGCACCCAATTGATAAAATGCAGGAATATTTCACTTTTGCTGTTTTGCTACATGTTGTATCTCTAGGAGATTTGGTGGGACTAACAACTAGTGCAACACATCCCTAGAAATCTGACCCCCAGTTTCTAGACTTATCTAACATTTATCAGTGTTCAGGTGCTGCAGAATTTGGCCTTTCTTGCCTCAAGGTTTGATAGCCACAGTTAGTGCTGTGAAGCCAAGAATCAGGCTAAGCTTTGGCAAAATTGTTTCAAATCCTTTTTGTTGGCTGGCATGGTAAATTAGCCAAGGAGATGTATTAGGTGGTTCTCATTGTCATTTTTGATTTGATTTTGGTATTAGAAGTGAACTTTACACCACAGATCTTTTAACTTTCAGGTATTTCTTAGGGGGGTTTGGTACAAACAGTTTTCTTAATTTAGTTTTTG
Source organism: Xenops minutus (assembly GCA_035221455.1). Lineage (NCBI taxonomy): Eukaryota > Metazoa > Chordata > Aves > Passeriformes > Furnariidae > Xenops > Xenops minutus. The sequence goes on from JAWWEE010000021.1 coordinate 18,030,696, forward strand.
AGCCAGTTTTTGTAAGCAGCATCATTAGACAGTGTAGATTAATAATTCACTTGCCCTTTGCAGGACAAATATCTAATGGGGGAAAAAAAGAACAATTGGGGGAACACATCAATAAGAGGAATCTGTTTGCTTTCCTAGGCTTTAGATAAGACTGTGACTTTTTTTGTGTGAAGGCATTAAATCTAGATATAATCATCCCCATGGTGCCTTCTGGGTTTGTTTGGTTTGGTTTTTAATGCTGCAGACTGACAAGAATGCTTGGGATTCATACATTTTGTTAGTTTGCTGATAATAAAATTTGAAAACCAGCTTATTTGTAGTTTTTCAAGAAAAAGAAGTATTGCTGCTTGCTTTTGCAACATTTTCCTTCCTGGCTGAGAGTTTCTACCTGCTGCAAAAATGAGTGCAAGCTGTGGGCAAGATACGTCTGCTAAACAGCAGAATCATTAGAAATCTTCATTGTAACTGAAATAAGATTTACAGTGAGATAGAAATTAATGCAAAACCCCTAAAACATTTCAAATACTTCCACAGTTACTCAAATCCCTCTTTGCATGTATGTTATTTTCTCAGCTTCAGATCCAAAAGTCAGTGGCTATTTATTTTCTGATGGTATTTAAAGATCATTCTTTTGTGCTTATCATTCCTAGAGGTCTGATGTTTTTTCCAGATCCAGAGATTTATGGCATGAAGGGATCCAAAATAGAAGACCTTTAGTGTGATCTTTCCAACTGCATGTATTTTTAGAAATAACTGGAAGGTAGAATACATTTAATTTTCTGAGAGTTTCAAAAGCAGTTGTATCGTCAACAAGAGAAGTGCCAAACCCAATCCAACGTGTCCATTTGAAACAGTAGTTTTACTCATCCTTAATTTTGTGTCGCATGGTAGAAATCAGAGCTTTAAAAATCACAGTGCTCCTCATCCTTCCTGTTAATTGTGAATAAACTGCATTAGATTTCTGTGTTAGTTTGTTCATGATGAGCTGTAGAAGCTTTGGGCGTGGGAAAAACTGATTTATACCATCGTGAGCCATGTAGGGCAGTTCCATCCTCTGGACATGGCTTTCCACCACAGTCTGCTCCTTTGCTGGAAAGAGATCATTTCTTTTTGTGCCAGTATGATTCAAAACAGGAAAAAAAGCTTAAAAGCCCTTAAATGGCTTGACCACATGCACAGCCTGTGTCTGAGCCTGCACCAGGGCTTTGTGTTGGTGTTTCCCACCAGTGCTCACACCCATGGCTTGCCCCATCCCTGCCACGGTTCCTACACTTGGCTGCATCCTTTCTGCCTCTGTTTGCATACAGGCATAAATATGTGAGAGACAAGTGTGAGCTGAGCGAGGAGAAACACTGGCTCTCCAGTATGGCATTTATTGTACAGGCTGTGTGGAAGCCATGCAGGTGAGTTTCTCCTCTTTGCTGCAGGAATAAAACTTGCTGAGATTATGAACATGCAGACACTGGCAATACCTGGGCACGTAAGGGTCAAGAAGGAGGCTGCTGGTAATGGCTTGAGCATTATGTTATGCAAACACTGCGACTGTAAAAGCCCAGAGTGTGTGGCTGCATTTGCTGTGAGGATAAACAATCCTTGCTACGAGGATAAACAGAACCTTTTGACCATTGCTGGCTTTTGTACAGACCATTAACATGTAAACCTCTGGTTGCTACTGTGGTGCTGCACATTAATACTTGGGATTTCAGGGGGTTTCACAGCACTGACGCTATGTTAGGTGGGTGCTCATACACCTACAGTGTTCGAGGACTTTGCTGCTGCTGCTAAACGTATTGTTTAGCACTTTGGATGCTTTAAGCTGTGACTGTTGTCACCCTCTCTGGTTTCCAGCTGTTTGTTGCCACCAGTTTTGAGGGTCAGGACAGCTGTTTGTGTAACTGGGCTAGGAAATACATCTGGAACCATGCCTGGCTGGCTCGGGAGCTGGACATGGAGTGGGCAGGGGACAAGAGGTATTTCACAATTGGCTTTGGTTACCGCCATTGTGTGTGAATTTCAGGGGAAATTCATGAACTTAGACATCCATAATTACTTGTATAGAGCATGGAATATGCCAAACTGAGGTGTAAATGACTTTGTTTTTCAGTATGTTTGTGTTTTGCTGGTCTTCAGTCATGACTCAAATCCCCACTGTGCCAGAGAGTGGACTAATGTCTGATGACAATTTGTAAGCACTGAGAGGACCCAGGAGAGGGAGAGAATAGGAGAAGCTCTGATGATACCCCACAGATCACAGGTTATTAACATGTATTGGGAAACAAGCAGCCTAATCACCACATACGGGTTTCAGGTAAATAAATATGTTCCAGAAAGCAGCCTGTGTTATCATTCCTGGCAGCTTTTGGACAGCTTGCTTCATCTATCCAAAGGCAATCTCCAGAGAGGATTTTACTAGTCAAAAAACCCCTCATGGTCTGTTGCAGCACCAGAACACTGGGGGCTCTGCCACTAGGAAAACTGCACCCCAAATTTTCCATAAATACAATGTTAAAGGAATTTCTGAAGAGCAAATAGCCGGAGATGTGGGATGTGACGAGCACAGTGTCCTGCAAACAGCTTAATTAGCAGCCTGTTTGCAATTTGTTGTTTTCTGCTAATACTGTGGGATTCAAGTCCTTCCTGCCATGCACTTTTCCCCCCTATAAGTGATTGCTTGTGAGGCCAAAGCTTGGCTGTACCATTTTTTCCCCCGCAGATAAATGAAACCGATTTGAGCAAGTGCTTTTGAAGGTAGGAAAATTGAATCGTAGATTCCTCTTTTCTGGTTTTTAAGGACACTGATGCGATTGCTTGGTGTTCCTCCCTCCTGGCCCGGGACTGTCGCTGCTGTCCCCCTCCCATGGAGATGTCCCTGCAGCGTTGTGTGCCCTGGTGGCAGCACAGCGAGCGCTGTGGCACTGAGTGAGTCATGGCTGCAGAAGAGCCATCTCAAGGACAAGCCAAGGGTGTTGGAGGCAGCAGCTTCGCAAAGCCAGGATTCAGGACTGCTTCAACTGCTTTCAGCCTCAAGGAATGCGACTTTAAGAAGCTGAGGCCTCAGGGGGGAAGCTAGTCATTTAAAATCAACAAAAGCCAAATCCTTAGATGCCGTTTTGTGTTGAAAATTTTGTATTTAGGTCCTATGACGCTGCAGAAAACAGCGTTACATAAAGCACAGCAGCTGCAGTCTGCATTCAGGGGCAAAGCATGGAGCCAAACCAAACATGCAGTGCCAGAGCAGAGGCAAACATGGTAAAGTATATTATAAGGAAAAGCATTTCCAAGTGGGGGGCTGACATGGAGCTTAATAACTGTCTCTGCCTGGCATTGCCCTTTTTTCAATGTGTAAGAAGATTTTAAATAGGATTTACAACTTGGGAATTGCCTCTGGCTTGTGGGATGTTACTGGCCCTGGGAAGGGCAGCGTGCAGCTCTTTCAGGGAGGAAGGGCAGCTCTGTCCACCCGTGTAGGGAAAGGGGCAGGCACTGGGCAGCATCCTTGGGCTCTGAACCCTCTTGTTCCTCCTGCAGCAGGACTGCTGCTGCCTCAGAACAGGCTGGATCCCTCAAGGAGGTGTTTATAAAGCACAGGAAGACATCTGCATCCTCACTGCACTGGGAAATAGGTGCTGACAGCAGGGATCCAGCTCCATTCCTTGGTTTAACCACTGAGTGTGGGCATCGACTGAGCCCTGCTGGGGCTGAAGCCAAAGGTGCTGTGGCTTTGCCATCCCTTCTTACATGATTTGGGTTGGAAAGTTTGAGCTTTGTGCCTGGTGAACTCACAGCCAGTAAGTGCCTAATGCTGCATCAGGCAGAGCAAAGTCCTGTTCAGTGAGAGAACTAGTGAATCCATCCACTTCCAAAGCATCATTTTTGGAGAAAGTTGGTCTGTGTTGCTGTATTTGGTTAGTTATAGAATATTGGTTTTAGTTAATTTTATATTCATAAGATAAAAGCAAATTAGGTGGACTGGACTGATGGGTTTGGATCAGTTAAGGTCACCTGTTGTCTTCAACCAGTGCCAGAGGAAGCTTTTCACCTTTTACAGATCTAATATTTCAATACAGGTGAGCACAAGAGGTCATGTAGGTGCTGTGAAACACCCTCATATCCATGTTTTTATGAGAGCACATGATGGTCTTCGTGTGTATCATCCTGACTGCATGGAAATAAGAGTGTGGTACATACTTATCTGTAAGTGAAGAGCCTGTGCTTTCATAGCTTTAGACTATAAAAATGAACAAACTGGATGAATTAAAGATAATCTTCAAGATTCAGCGCCTTTCATCTCAGGTCACTGTGATCAAGTTCAGCATGAGTTAGGATTACCTTTTCGTGGCAAATCAGTCCAGTGCAGAAGCAGGGGGAAAGGTGAGGGGATCAGGCATAATTGGTATCTTGTTGAATGAATTGCTCAGATATCACGATGTGAATGAAATTGTAATACCTTCTCACTTTTACCAGGCAGGTCTGATAGGTCAGAGTTTGGTAGGTCAGTGTAAAAGGAGCTTGGGTTACCTGTCCTGGGCTGGATCAGTCCTCTGAGGCTTGGCAGGCAGTGAACCTCATATGCACTAAGCTTAATTGCAAATAAAGGCTGTGACACAAGCAAAGCTCAGGAAGTTAAAAGATTAATGCTGTTAAGAGTCTTTTTATGATCTGCAAGCCTGTTTCCATAATAACAGAAATTGTTCATTTTTCTAATAAGGAGTGCATAAATGGAAAGACACATTGGCCCTTGCTATTAATAGTCTCATGTAATTACTTTTGAAGATTTTTGTTGTCTCCTGTTTTTCATAATCATTAAGCAAATAGAGGATTTTTGTTAAGATTTTTCAGTCTTACAGCATGGGCAAATCTAGTGTTTTCTCAAAAGGGCTTTTCTTCAGTGAAGGAGAATTAAGCTTACATAGTACTCTGTGGTCATCTTTGAAGACATCACTTCTGACAGAATATGGATATTGCTGCATGCTGGTCTCCCAAAATTTTGCTTGCTTTATGCTCCTGCTCCTTTCTTAAAAGGGCAAACAATCCCCACCAAAGATGTGTGTGAGGTTAAATCTCAATTGTGCCCTCAGAGGAGAGGCAGTTCCCTGAAGGGATTAAGGAGAGAGTGAGGACTATGCTGAGCAGTGGGAACTCAAAGGGAAGAAGACAAATACAACTGGTATTTGTCAGTGATGTTGGTTTCTCTGAGGTAAAATGAAAGGGAAAATGAGGAACATGGCAAAGGAAGAGGGGGAAGGTCTGTTAAGAGGGTCTTCAGGAAGAGCAATAGACATAGGAGGCATGTGAGGAGACAGAAAATTATTAATATCCCTAACAAAAGGGCTATCAGACTTAGGCAGCACACACAAAATGTGCCTTTCAGCATCCCAAATGCTTGAGTGTGACCATCCAGCTCATCTGTGCTTATCATTGACATAACCTGTAGCAAGCAGATGCCCACTCATGATGTCTGTCTGAAAGGAGGGACTTCATCTTAGCCCTGCTAGTTGAAGGTCTCTGCTCTGCCTGTAACCATCACAATGATTTTGGAGTACACTGGTGTTATCAGTGCTGTTTGAGCTGGCAACATCCCCTAAACACTGGCAGGGGTGTGATTCCTTTGTCCCCTGTTTAGAGCTGATGTGTGGCAGGCTGAAGGCAGGTATTAATGAAGGGTTTGGAGGCTGCAATGCCCATCCTCTAGGCCCGGTGTCTTCATTAATGAATGATGATGGAACAGAGCAGGCACTGGGTCACTCTATCCTTTCAGAGCCATGCCCAGTCCTGAGGAGAATGCTGCAATGCAGCTGTGAGCCAAGTGCTGGACACAGAGCAAGGTGCTTTTGGATCATAGTCTGTGTGTCTGCAACGTTTTGGGTCTTAGGAAGGTTGCCCATCTCCCAGCATGTTTTTCTTAGGGAAGGAATCTTTTTTCTTTTTTTGCTATTTCAGAAAGACTTATTCCAATGCCTTCTCTTCTCTGAGCTTGGAAACCTGAGCTTCAGTAAAAATAGAAAGTCGCTGATCATGCTGTGCTCAGCAGCCATTGAAAAGGATGGAGGGGACTTCTGTTTCATAATATTTGTACAGCAGTTGACTTGTAGTAATTTGCATAAGATTTTGGACATCAACCTTACCAGGAATTTGGACTGATTTTCCTCAAACCATTTTGTGACAGGCAGGAACCACGCAAGGAAAATAACCTGACAAAACAAGGAACTGTGCAAAGAAAAGCCTGTTCTCCTTCTGAAAGAGAAGCATTTGGAAAATCAAAATAGAATTTTCAATTAAAGTTCCTAATGAGACAAATGAGCACCTCTAGGTTAAGTTAGGAAAATGTTTTAAGTGCTCCTTTCCTTGGGGTAAGCATAACTGGGATAACTTCATTTTTCAGTCTCTTCTGGTGTAAAATATGCAATTAATTCCCTAAGTAGCTGTTATCTAAATCTATGCCTCTGTGTTACATGATATAAGTATTTGAGTGCTTAGCATTCTGCTCCCTTTCCATATAATAAGAACATTGCATTTAGTTGCTTTTTTCATGTCCTTTTGCTTCTTGGTGTTTTGTTTCTCTTCACTTGCAAGGATTACTTTCTGGTTTGGCAGTGGAAGTCCCTGTGCTCTCTTGTTGCTGCTGAGCTGTGGCTGCAGCTCCCAGTCCCCTCGTGCCATGGCTGGGGCTGAGGAGCTGCCTGTCTCCAGCCTGGAGAGCCTGAGGTCAAAGTGCTCTCAAGCCAACTCAGCCTCAGGCATTTATCTGTTCTCAGGTCTGGCTTTGTTCTAGAACATCTATTTCTGATTAACCATTATGGGTTAACTCTCGGTGTGGATCTCCCTGCTTTGGATGGAGAGGCCTCTTCCCAGGACGAAGCAAAAGGGTGAATGAATGGGCTGAAAGTCAGAGTGGCTAGAAAAGTATAAACAGAGGTAGGTAAGTGGGCAAGGTTACAGCCAGAAATTGATTAAATGACTTCTCATTTGAGACCTTCTTTTAACTAAAAAGCTGAATTTCCACATGCTTAATGAAGGTTAATTTATAACTAGAGGGGTTATTTGGGGAGCATTAAGAAAATGAAACATTTGCTTACTCACTGACACTGCTCAAGGGTGGCTGTTAACAGGAATTGGGTGCTTCTATTATAAGACAATAAAATATTTGGATTTCTGCTGGTGTGTCTAACAGAATTCATAAGCATTTGTAATGTGACCACACTTCTGCCAGGGCTTTGATGCAAACTGCATCCGTGCCTTCTCCTGAACAAACCTTTGTTGAGTCTCACCAGTTCAGAAATATTTCTATTAAAGCTGGATTGTTGAAGTGGGACCAGTTTGGTGTGCACAAAAATTATATGGAGTCCTTGGCTGCTTTTGGCTCACAGGCTACTACAGGTGGTGACTAGAACACCTTCCTGGAGGTTCTTACTTTGTAATTTAATATTTGATTTGCACTGGAAAACAACCTGGGGAACTTCAGTGGTGATTATTGCACTCAGATGAGGTTAGTTATGTGCAGGGCTAATCAAGGTGATTGACAATATGGGCTTCATAGGAGAGAGAGTCTATTCTTTTGGGCTTTTTAGTGGGCTAAATTAGGAGATGTCTGTGGGTGTTGTGTTCCTAGTGGAGTTCTGCTGCATGTGGGTATGAGAATAAAATAATGCTGTATCCCACACTACTTCTTGGGATTGCTTTGGTCACGGTTGGTATTTTCTCATTAAACAAAAACAAGAGTAAAGAAAACATTTTCACTTTTTGTGGTATTTTTATTATCTCTATATAAGGCTGAGAGCTCTTTGGAATAATAACATTACTTCTGTTCCAATGGTGCCATCATCCCAGCTGAAACACTGCTGCTGATGGTGTCCTCTGCTCTGTGGCACATGGACACCTTTTGTGGGCTGAATTAACTAGTTACCAAAAGACTGAAGGTCTCGAGGCTTTCTTTGCCGACTTTTCTCAGTCTAGAAAATGGGGAAATAGGGAGCTTGTTTGCCTTGCTAAATTATCAGTGCCCAGTGACTCCAAACTTCATGTGCTCAGTTCTGAGACAGTCACTTTAACAGTGTTCATGTTGCTGTCCTTGGATGGACTTTTACAGCTTCTTTCACTTTTACAGTTCCTCTAAGTCTGTGTTGTACTTAAGTCTGCAAGAAAGGCAGGTGACAGATGGACATGTAAAGATGTACAAATACTTACCAGTCTGCGTCAGATACGCCAGGAGAAATCCAAATATTTTATTGTCTCATAATAGAAACACCAAATTCCTGCTAACAGCCACCTTGGGCAGTTACAGTGAGTAAGCAAATACTACATTTTCTTAACTTACTAATAAGCATGTGGAAATCCAGCTTTTTAATTCTAACCTTGCCCACTTACCTACCTCTGTTTATACTTTTCTAGCCACTCTGACTTTCAGCCCATTCATTCACCCCTTTGCTTCGTCCTGGGAAGAGGCCTCTCCATCCAAAGCAGGGAGATCCACACCGAGAGTTAACCCATAATGATTAATCAGAAATGGATGTTCTAGAACAAAGCCAGACCTGAGAACAGATAAATGCCTGAGGCTGAGTTGGCTTGAGAGCACTTTGACCTCAGGCTCTCCAGGCTGGAGACAGGCAGCTCCTCAGCCCCAGCCACGGCACGAGGGGACTGGGAGCTGCAGCCACAGCTCAGCAGCAACAAGAGAAAAGAGCAAATGGGTAATAATGAATGCAGGAGTGTTACACAGGTAACAGTGTGTGTTCTGTGTTAGGGCTTTCAAAGGTCTCATTATTTTGATGACCCTGAGCAGTGGCATGAAATCCACTGGGTGATCAAAAAGCATCTTCTCATCCTTCTGTCTCCTCCCCAAAGTTGGCTGTTACAGGTTTGAGTGACATCACTGTCACTTGCAGGAGCTACAGCAGCATTTCCTCTTGCTTACAGATGGCACAGTGATCCTAGCAGTGTGTTTTCTCGGGTGTTCTCCCTTGTTTTAGCTCCCTCGAGTGCTCCCCTGACCAGTGAGCACTGCAAGGTGCAGTGGAGGCAGCGCTGTGTCCCTGCAGAGCTCGCAGGGAGTGCAGTCTGGGCAGCTGACAAGCTGCCCTTGCTGCCAGGGAAAGCAGGGAACCCTGGCAGAGGCAGCAATGAAAGGAGGAGCTGCCAAGTAGCAGCACTCAGAGGTAGCACCTCTCAAACATGCTGCTTCTTGCTATCTGGTTTATTTGGTGTTTTCTCTTAAGCAAGAGTGGGAAAGAACCGTGCTCTGGGAGCTGGCTGGGCACAGTGGCTTTTGGTGTTCCATTTGGCTCCCTTAGAGACATCACACAAATATGGCTCTTTCTTTGCAACGTGAAATTTCTTCCTCTGTTATGTATTTTGATGTGGAAGATTAAAGCATCTTTATGAGGAATTAGCTACTTAACCTGCACATTCTGGGCCTCCTCTAGAAAAGCCCTCTTTTCCATGCTGCTGTTATTAGGAGAGCGTATGTTGTTATGCTGTGTTACTTTTAACCTTTCCGGTAGGCTGCATCAAATAAATATGAGCTCTAGACCCCTGGAACTGCTGATACTGAAGGAACTGTGGCTATTGCAGTGGCAAATGATATTAGTAAACATTCTTCTTATGAAAGGAGATGTTTTGTCTCCCTGAAAGGGGGGCTTTCAGGATACTGCATAAGAGCCTCATGCTGGACTTAGACGTCTGTCTAATGTGTCTTGCATGTTTTCCTCGCTCAAGGCCATGAGTTCCCAGTTTCATGTGCTTTATTCCTCGGGCATTTGCGTTCTCAGATGGCTGTGACTGTCATCCTGAGTGGACAGGCTCTGTGGAAGTGAGCACAAAATCCTGAGAAGTCTTGAAGGAGCCTGGGCCACTCTGCCTGAAAGCACACTGTGGTGTGAGAAGGCAGCTGGGGCTGTCCATGGGACCTGTTCAGCTGGACTGAATTAGTCACATGGCTGCACTTCTGGCGTGTTTCACTGCCATCCTTGTCTTTCCACATAATGCTGAACGTGCACAACTCTGAGTGACGTGAAGTAGCTCCAAAACCTGTGATAAGAAATGGGAAAAATCAAAGGTGAAGAGTTTTGGGGTTTTCCCCCAGCAGCTGTTTTTGTAATTGTGAGTTTCTTTGTTCGGGGTTGCTCAGCAGGAGTGCCCAGTGAGAATGGTGGTAAGGGGTTATGAAGGTGTGATATTTAAGGAAGGTTTTCCAGTTTGACTTTATTATGTTTGCATTTATTCCTTAGTCTTTTTTCTTGGCTAAGACCTTGGATCTCCCCTGTTAAAATTACACAGTTGTCCTTTGTCATTACCTGATTCACCTGATGTTAGTTTTCCAAGCCTGATCCCACAGAAGAGTCAGCAAGTGTGTCTTAAGATGTAACCAGGGATGCTTGATTTGATTTAAACATTAAGGACAAGAAGAAGCTTTCACATTATCTGGAACAATCACATTATTATAACTCAGCACTGTAATAGCACCTTTTTCATACCATTTCCCTCATCCTCAGTGAATGTCATTGAAAAGGTCCCATTTTACACATCTGGCTTTCAGTAGGAAATCAGAGCTGTGTGGGTAACACATAAACCTGTGCAGGGTCCATTTGTACAGTTCACTCTAAATCCTATTGTTGCCTTCTGTGGGAGGCAAGTCCTGGATTTGTTTTAATAATTGAAAAAAGATGTTTGAAGAAACTGTCTCAAGGCTTTGGAAAGAGGGGATGGGGGAAAGATACCATTGCATCCCCCCATTCCCTCTCCACCTCTTCCCTAAAGCTCCAACATCATTCAGAAGCTGAGGATATGGATGCTGGACAAACCTGGAGTATCCAGTGTGTGGGGTATCCCACTGGCTTGGGATGGCTGGCTTGGCTGCAGCAAAGCTCTCCAGAGCCCTTGGCCAGCTGTCTCTTGCTGCCAGATGAAGTTCTGCACTGCTGTTTATTTACCTCATGTATGTAACCAGGAATTTGGAATGACCTTTTGTTCTGTGGCTGGTGGTGGGTGGGAGCTGGATGGTGGATACATATACAAGATTATGAGTATTTATTAGTATTGCTGCCCAGAACCTGTAATGGCTTTATTATTGTACTTGATACCACATCATGATAGAACAAAAGGAAAACATCTCCAGAAGCTTGGGGTACCCAAGGTGAGACACATAGAAATGGTTTAGTCGTTATCAAATGGAAGAAATGATTTCTGGTGGGATAATTCTCTCCCTCTCAACAGCCACACTCCCATTGACAGCAGTACTTTTGTGAAAGAGAAATCCTGATCCCCCTTCTTCATCCTGGACCTTCAGCTCTTGTTGAATGCCTTATGAGCCTTTGCAGAAAGCTTTTTGTTCTCTGTTGAGTCAAGAAAAATATTAGTTCTCTGTTACAGTGCCTGTCTTGCCTGCAATGTTGGATGTGTTGGCTGTTGCCCCACTACTGGCTCATGTTTATGCACTGCACATGAGTCCAGTCATTAGATTATTAGGAAATCACAGCATGTCTTTCACCTGAGTGAAAGGGCTGTACCTGGGGCTATGGTACAGTCACTATGCAGAACCATTTCTGGTTCTGCTCTTATTAGTCATCTTATGTAAATTATTTGTTCCTGGTGAAGAGCTTCATTTCAGAGCGATTCTACTTGAAAAATAAATGAGAAGATGATAAAAGAAAGAAACCCAAAGTGACTAGATGGGGAAGTGAATGAAATATGTCATGGAGCATTGAGTGCTTCTGGGCAGTAATAAACCCTGCCTGGTATCCTGCAGCTGAGTGTCAGTCAGGAATGTCAGGAGATGGGAATTTAGTCCCCAGAACTGCCACCAGGCTGGCTGGGACAAGAACCTCAGCCTGTCCTGCCTTGTGGAATGGAGATAAAGTTTTGTGGCATTTCTACAGGAAGAAGGAGTTGGAGAGATGGAAACTCCTTGTAGAAATGCAAGTTGTTACGTACTGTTGCTAAGCTTTATGTCAGACCTTCGGTCAGTAAGAACAATTGTCAAGCTCTTCAGTTCCTTCATTTGTAAAGAAGCCGTGGAATTTAAGAGGTATTTATGTACTTTGGGGCACTTGGAGGGTTTTGTGGCCAGGTTGTTCCTTTCCAGATGCTGAGGAGGAGTGATCCCTGTGCTGTGAGGTGGGCAGAGCTCCAGAGGGCAGGACACTGTGCCTGGGCCAGTTGTTGCTGTCAGATGTGAAGAGGGAGGATGATTAATGAGGAAATGGAGAGGGAGGTAATTAATTTCCTGATTCTGTGCCCCTCCTTTCTCTCTGTTGGCTGTTCAGCTCTGGCTGCAAAGCATTGCACTCAGTGAGCTTCTAAGCCTAAGTGGACTCCTAGGAATAGTCACAGCAGCAGCCTGAGCTTGCAGGACATGTGCTCCATGATTTGTACTGCCAAAGGCTTTTGGGTTTTGGACAAATTTCTTAACGTTTCTGGAAAAACATGTATGCAAGTGATGTTAATGAAAACAGGTAATGAGATTCATTATGCTCACTGACAGCTTTGTTGTTCTGAGATTAGAAGGAAATTATTTTCCTTGAGGTTCATTCACTGGTGAAATTCCAATTCACCTGTTGGAATTAGCAAATGCTCTAATTAAATCCTCTCTTATTGATAGACAGCATTCTCTCAACTGTCTTTATTTTAATATTACCTGAGCAGAATTTCAATGTATGGCATCAAAAGGCTTTTTCAGGCAATGTTTGTGGTAAAACTCGAGGTCCCCAAGACATCCAGTCCAGGTGTGAACATTTTCACTGTGTCTTTGACATCTTTGGTGTATGTTTTTGTGGGCAAACACCTCTTTTGTCAGTTTATTGCAATATGTGTCTTTGTGGCATGCCTGGTACCAAAGCAGGTGCTTGTTTTACTTAGATCAAAAAGGGGCATGAAGAATTCGTGATCTATTGAAGACTGATATTGGATTACATCATAATGTGCCTGATGACATCATTAGACATAAGGAACAAAACATTCCTTAGCATTTGATCTAAACCCTGACAGTGATCCCAGTTGGCTGTGCCTTCCTCACTTTCTTAGTAGGGAGAGTTTCTTAAGACAGACCTCAGAAAGTAAACCTGCTAGTTACTAGCTCTTTATTTGAATTGAAAATTTGACATTTTCAGCTCTCTCAGCTCTGTATTATCACTATATGAGTAATACTTCTTAGACTGAAGTGGAAGAAACAAGCCCTGCTGTCACTTCGAGCTTGTAGGACAGAGAAAAACAGAACAGTGCACAGAAATCTGCTTTCAAAGCCAGACAGCAAAATCCCACTAAGAATATTGAATGGGGCTGTGCGTTTGAGTTTTCCATGTTACAACTGCAGTGCCTGGGCTGAGATTTCTAATTCATGTTATGGACACGTGAGAATCTACACGAGATACCTGAGCAGGTTATACTGGATCTTTATGTAGCACCAGTGGTGGCAGGGATTGTTTCAGGCTTAAATGGGAAATAAATGGGTTTGGGGACAAGGCAAAGAACATGAAAGAATTGTTGAGGGCACGCTTTGTGGTGTTTTGCTTTTCAGTTTCTGTGAAGACTTAGTTGTGGTGGTGGTGGGAGTGCTCACCATTGGAGAAGAGAGTTTGAGGTCAGGGTGATAGGGGTTTGGGGACAAAACAGAGGTCTGAGAGGAAGAATTCAGGCACATCACATGGCATTGCTGGAATTCCCTAAGCATCTCTGAAGCCCTTCCTTTCTGGGCTGAACAAATGTTGCACTGGAAGTTACTGTGCTGTGATTTTTAAATTACATCTTTTACATGTTTTGCTGTTTGAAATTTTTACCTCCTTTCCTGGATGAATCGGAAAATGTACAGAAGAAAGTTAATAAGCAATGACTCCTTTAGTTGCACAATTAGTGCAAATGTAAAGTCTCCATTTTTCAGCTCAGAATTTAAGCCAATTTCAAACATTCTGTTACGAGTTTTGTTTTCTTTTTTTTTTTTTCCACTGTTGCTTTAGTAGTGCTGTGCTTTTGCTATTTTTGCAGCATCAAAATCATTCTCTGTTTGTCATGCTCCATTTGGTTGCAGTGGAGATGACTGTCAGAGAAATACAATTTTCCAGGCGTTAATTGAAAGGATGGCTTTATATTCAGCTTGCAGTAACTGACAGATGTAGATAAGGAACAGAGAAAATTCACTAAGTGGCATTTCTCCAGTTTTTTGGTTCTTCTTCTGCCTCCAAAAAAGCAACAATGCCAGATTAAATCATAAATGCATTCAGTATACTGCACAACATTGTAGAAAATGTCTTCTATGCAATCAGTTTCATTTGACCACAAATTTCAAACAAGTTTTGGGGAAAAGTTTTGCAAACTGAAAACGTAAGAAATTACTCAAGTGCTGGAAGCATCACTAATAAACTTTCACACTATTTCCTGAATGTTTATGTAGTATTTGTATATAAACTTAACCCAAATCTGCACAACCAGTATAAAACACTTTGATCAAGTAATATCGCCCAGCTTTGACCTAGAAAAGCACTTTAAAAATAAAATATTCATGCTGCAGTGGAGAAATGAACATAACTCCAGCCAGCCTGTGACTTATTGCCATACAGAATGTAAGGTGGGTCACACAGAGTGTAAGACTGGCACAGGCTGCTGCTTTTGCCAGGAAGGTGTGAAGCCTGAAGTCGTATTGAGCTGGTATTTCTATATTGCTTGGTGCTTTTTCACTCCCTTAGATGTTTCATATCTCCACATAAACCCGATATGTTAAATCTGCAGTGCTCTCCTTGTGCCAGGGCTCACGGGCCAGGTGAGAAATAACCCCCAGTGTTGAGGCAGAGCGCAGAAGGCAGGCGTGTGTGACACGAGCAGAGCAGGAGGAGCCCGAGGAGCAGCAGGAGAGCTGAGGACAGCTGGCCCTGCCCAGCCCTTGCTGTGCCCATTGACGTGCGTGCCATCTGTGGTGCCCATCCGAGCAGCTCCCGCAGCTCTGCCAGGGCCACCTCTCATCCTCCCCAGCAGCTCAGGCTCGCTCACAGCCCCTTTAGGACTGGGTAATGTTTCTGAGCAAAGCAGCTGCCTTGGACAAACCTAAGGAGTGCTCCCCTTGCGTGTCCTGCCAGCGATAATGCTGCACATTTAGGGCAGGGGGCAAAATAAACATCTCGCATTGCCTCGGTCCCACTGCCTGGAGCTGCATCTCCCTGGGTGACTTTGTGCCCTGGGCAGGGGCAGAGGAGGGGCAGGCACTGAGCTCTGCTCTGGGGGGACAGGGACAGCACCCAGGGAAGGGCTGGAGCTGTGGCAGGGCAGGGTCAGGGTGGGTATCAGGACAAGGCTCTTCCCCAGAGGGTGGTGGGCACTGCCCAGGCTGCCCAGGGCAGTGGGCACAGCCCCAAGGCTGCCAGAGCCCAGGAGGGTTTGGGTGATGGGCAGGGACAGGGTGGGATTGTTGGGGTGTCTGGGCAGGGCCAGGGGTTGCACTGGATGGTCCTGGTGGGTCCCTTCCACTTCTGTGCTCCTGCCCCTTTCTGACCTTATCTCTGCAGTGCTGCTTAGACCTGTTGTGATCTGTTTTCATCACATGGCCTGTGGATTTCGTCACTCTCCCCTTGCCTCTCTCTCTCAATTTGGGAGTTTGTTTATTTCTGGCATTCAGTGGGAGGAAAAAAAAAAAAAAAACAGACCCAAAATTTTGCTGAATGGGATTTTGAGGGATGGCCAGGTCTCTGGAGAAGGGGAACTGCTTGGTTTGAACTGAATATCGAATTTAATTTTCCAGGATTTCTAAATTATTTACAGGGAGATAAATTTCATTATTAAGGATGAATATACTGGTTTTTAAATGAGATTGGATGAGTAATTTCACCAAAACATAGTCTTACAGAAAAGAATAAAATCACATGCATAATTTACTCTTGTCTATTTGTGCTTGTTAAGGAAGTTAATATGTATTATCAAAAAGGAAAGGGTAAAATAAAATTTATGCCTGAAGTTCAACATCCATTGCTTGGACTATAGTCTGGAAAATGCTGTCCATGGATGCTTTAAACTGAGTCCAGTCCTCACCCTTATGGGGTCTAAGTGAACAATTCTTGTCTTAGACACAGAGTTCCCGTGTCTCTCTTTGGCTTTGGAGGCTCCTCGGGCTGGGGGTGTGTTTGTGCAGCCCTATAAACATGGCACAGGAGCTGTGTGCTTTGTGTTCCCCCTGCCAGTGAGGTGTGTGGCAGGGCTTTAAAGCCATGAGTTCCTCAAGCCCTGGGAAATGGGATAAGGATTGTTGGAGCCATTTCCTGTGCCGTGCCAGCCGTCCCTGCCATGCTGGTGAGTGCCCACTCACGTGCTGGCCTGGCCCACCACTGAGCACATATGGTCTGTGCTGGACAACAGGGTCTGCAGGCAGCGTCTCCTTCCAGTCTACAATGTGCTTTCAAGTTTTTGTTCTCCTTCAGAGTTTTCTGTTGCTGCTTGAAGGTGCATTAGAGGAAAATTTCCGCCCCAGATCCCTGCCACTGTCAGTGCTGCCCATGGAATTTCCCTTTAGGCGTGAAGTCAGCTCTGTGTAGGAGGAGGTTGTGTTTTGGGGGAGTAGTGCAAATTGGGAGGGCCCTTTCAGAAACCCTCTGAGGAGCAGCTGAGGGAGCTGGGGGGACTTAGCCTGGGGAAAAGGAGGCTCAGGGAAGACCTTCTTGCTCTCTCCAGCTCCCTGACAGGAGTGGGGAGCCAGGTGAGGGGCAGTCTCTTCTCACAGCAAACAAGACACAGGACAAGAGGAAATGGCCTCAAGTTGTGCCAGGGGAGGTTTAAATTGCATGTAGGAAAGATTTCTTCACTAAAAGAGTTGTCAAGCACTGGGAGAGGCTCCCCAGGGAACTGGTGGAGTCACCATCCCTGAAAGTGCTCAAAAACATGCACACATGATGCTTGGGGATGTGGTGTGATGGTTGGACTTGGCAGCGTTGGCTTATTCATCAGATTCAGTCATCTTAGAGGTCTATTGCAACCTCAGTGATTGTATGATGCTTTGGTTTTTAGTGAGAATACTCCCTTGCACTGAGGGGCTCTGCAGCCCTCTACAAAGTGATCAGGCTGCACTTGCTTGGGCTTTGCCCCAGGCTCGTCCCTGTGTCAGGTGCCATCAGCAGTGAGTGACTGCCCTGCTCTCCCCTGCATTGCCCGGACTTGTGTGACCTGTGCTGGGTCACCCAAAGGCAGCTGTCCCATGGCTCAGCCTGCAGTCCCTGGGTCAGAGGGGAAGGGCTTTGCCCTGCCTTGGAAGCTGACTGGGAACTCTTGGAGGAGCTCAGAGCTTTGAGGTGCTGTTGGTTGAGTCGTGGAGGATACCAAACCCCTCCTGATGGCTGGAGCCTGTCCCAGTGTCACTGAGCACTGGGTACTGAAAATTAAATGAAGTGAGGTAATAACAACTACGGCGGGCCTTTATCTGGGGGAGAGGGGTAGTGTTTCTTAGAAGCTGGAGGTGAAATGAAAGTTTGATGAGTTAACCAAGAGGCAGGAGCTGCAGAGCAGCTGTAATTCTACACGTGGAGTGAAAGGTGAGTCAGTGTGTGCCTGTGCTGTGGCAGGACTCAGCTGCTCCCAGAAGCATCGCTTTCAGCTCGAGGAAATGCTGCTTGTGCCCACTGCTGTCATCTGAGAGGGGGCTGAGGGGCACTGCTGGGGGCCAGTCCCCCACTGGGGGCTCTCAGCACATTAGCAGCAGCACTGGTGTGCCTTGACATCTCAGAGGTGGTATCTGTAGGGTTTCCCACTGGGGGTGTGCTTTAGGGGAGACAAGGACTCTCCCTGAATTGCCTGGGCTGAGGAATCCTTCCAGAGTGGGGTCGATGGTTTCTTCTTGCTGTCTTGCAGGTGCCTTTGTGTTCCTGTGAGATGAGCCCTGAACTTCAGTGTTTTCCTACTCTCATGCAAGGATGAATAAGCATAAATAACTTTATATTCTGTCCCATTCAAACCCACAGTTCTGGAAGTGGCTTGGTCTCTTCCCCCATGCAACAAGAGCAAATGGCCCAAAGTTGCACCAGGGGAGGTTTAAATAGAATGTTAGAAAACATTTCTTCCTGGAAAGGATTATCCAGCATTGGCACAGCTGCCCAGGGAAGCGATGGAGTCACCATCCCTGGAGGGATTTAAAAGATGTGTAATTGTGGCACTTTGGGACTTGGCTTAGTGGTAGCCTTGGCAGTGCTGGCTTTGATGATTTTAAAGATCTTTTCCAATGTAAACACTCATTTGATACCAGGTATTATTTGTCAGATGTGTGTAATACTTGTTGCAGTTCCTTATGCTGCTGAGAGGGTTATATGGAGTCAGTTATTAAACCCTGACGCTTGTCTTTTATTTTCTTTCATTTTTCTTTCTTTTTTTTTTTTACCCTGAAAGGCCACTAAATGTTCATCCTTCAATATCATTAAAAAACAGGAAAAACCCCACCCAAGTGTGCTGTTTGACACAAGCACACATTGTTATGCTGTATCCTTAAACTGGATTTTCAGAAGTCTTTTGCTTACATGTATGTGTGTCTATGTGCATAGGTCTCATTAAAATAAACCTCCTAACTGAAGGCTTGTTTATGATTCAACCTGGCAGGAATTTGTCCTGAATGGAGCCCATAAGAATTCTGTTCAGAATATGAGGACAAATCACCTTGCAAAAGCAACATTTAAGTGGGATATCTGTTTTTTGATATGCCATAGGTGGTGCAGTTTGTAGCTTTCCTTGGAGAAGCAATTTATAGGAATGCAGATACAAGTGGGCATTTTGTATTTCACCACAATTTTAATTTCTTTTCTTTTCTTTGCAGGATTAGCTGGCACTGCTGCAGACCTAGAAAAAAGAAAGCTTATTTTTGGAAAAAATTTTATACCTCCAAAGAAGCCAAAAACATTCATCCAGCTAGTTTGGGAAGCGTTGCAGGATGTGACTCTTATAATCTTGGAAATTGCAGCCATCATATCTTTGGGGCTCTCGTTTTACCAGCCACCTGGAGAAGGGAATGAAGGTAAAAGCTTTTTCTGGAAGTTTAGGTAAAGCCAGTGCTCAGATCAATGTGTATCTCCAATGAATTCCATCCCCACCCTCCAGAAGGTCACTAACAGGAAATTTCCGTGTGGTTTGTTCCTGCCTGCATCTGGTACTGACATATTTTTTTGTATCCTGACATTTCTTTATGCAAATGCTGAACCTTGTGACATATGCTAAGGGAGTTAAAGAGGAATCATAACATTCTTGTAAAAATGGAGCGGTTTTGTTCCAGTTTCCACCTTTGTGTTTGATGTTTGTTTAATTCATCTCGGGTGGTTGTTTACCACATTCTAGAGGAGAACTATGTCATTGCTTATATAACTGATGCAGCCAATCCACAGCAACTCGGACAAGTCTAGTTTATACCAGCTGAAGACTCAAACTTAGTGAAATTCACACATTTTAGTATTTTTAGTCATGGAGCCGAGGCTTGTGAGCCTGGCCCAAAAGGGAGCTTTGGAGGCAAAGTCATGTTCCTGATAAACCACATTCTGCAGGGGCCTTCTGTGATGTCTGTACAAAGTTTTAACACCCTGCCTGTCCCCCTCCTCTTTCCCCCTTTTTCCCCCCTTTGGAAAGCACTTTTGAATTCACATGCTTAAAATATTCCTTCCTCTCCATAAATGCAAGATTTCCATTTCTGGCAACTGATCCAGAATTCTTTCCCCCCCTCCTGCTCTCTCACAGACTTACAAAGTTGGATCAAACATGCTGTGTGAAATGACGTGAACAGCTTGGCAAATGTCTGAAGACTCCTCTAAATATAGCCTTGAAATTCTTCTTACATTTGCTGCACTTTCCTTTGGCCACTTTCCTTGGAGCCCCTTCCTCCTTCCTTTTCCAGTCACCAGCAGGAGAAGCACGTAGCCCTGGGATTATGTTTATGTGTCTTTAAAGCTTTCTATATAATTGAGACTCCTTTATTGCTTTCTCCCTGAATTTTGAATATGTGAGGTTTGGTTCAGCAGGTGTTCAATTTAGGCATGAAAAGATAAAGGAGTCATTTGGTTTTTAACTGAAGAAAATGTTATTTATTGCTATTGCCTCTTATAACTGGCCATGTGGAATGCTTTGGGGTCACTGTAAACAATGAAGGATGCTTTGCAAAATATTATTTAGTTTAGACTTTTTTTTCAGACATAAATGTACAGAGTGCCCTCTTACATTTTATTTTATTTGCTGGGAAAGGAATTTTAAAACCAGTGTTTTTACAGATTTTAGGAAGAGTGGAGATGTGTCATCAGGCAATGCTTTTGGGTTTTTTTCTTTTTACGTTGTTATTATTTTGATACTGCATTTAAAATACTTCTTTTCCCTTGGGAAGGTATGCCACAGCTGAGATTGTGAGAGAGTCTGGAAAGCTCAGCAGCACAGCCTGGGAAAATCTGTTTGTGTTTTCCCACAGCACAGTGGTTTATTCACTGGGCACTCTTTTCCCTGGGCTTTTAGAACTGTTTTCCTGGAAGGTTTTGCCCTGATTGACAAAAGGTGAATAAATAAGTCAGTCAATGTCTTGTAATCCAACTTTTTTAACACGTTGTAAAGATCCTCTATGATTTTGGAAGTCTTTCTTTGAGCAGTTGTATAACTAGTTCTCTTTCATTTTAAGATTAGTGTGTCATAAACTGCTGCTAAGGTACCTGTGGGGTTTTGGTAGATGTCCTTTTTGAGGAGTTCCAAACACTGTAAAGTGGCCATACCCAGCTTGATTTTTGCCTTGGTGAGGTAGGGGGGTAGTCACACTGGAAATGGATTTGGTGGTTGTGCACAGCTTTCAGTAACCAGTTATAGAATAAAATACATGGAATATCCTGAGCAGGAAGGGAGCCACAAGGAGCATCAGGTCCAGCTCCTGGCCCTGCCCAGGACAAGCCCAGAATGCCACCCTGTGCCTGAGGGCATGGTAGATTAATGCTGAATTCATTGAATGCTTTATGAGGAAATAAATGAGCTCTTGTGTCTGCACTTCAGCCAGTTTATTGAGCAACATAAACTCTTCCTAGTGTTGCCCAGGAACGTGGACTCAGTCCCATGTATGTACTGAGTTGGGAGCTCATTTTCCATGTGTATTTCTAGATTGCCCATTATTTGCCATTTCCAGCAATGAATGTTGATACATCCCCAAATTTGGGTTCTTCAGCTGTAGCCTAATTGCATTTCCAAACATCCACAAGACAGTCTGGTATTATCTGGAGGAGGGTAAGTAGATTGTCTCCCAGGTCACACTCATTTTGCACTGGTGGGAACAGTTGTCCTGCCTGTGGTTTTGGAGCATCAGGTGTGATGTTGCTCAGCCAGCCTGAGCTGCAAGAGTAGTGATCTGTTGTTGAAGTCTCATTTACGATATGGATGTAAAATCTTGGAAAACGTGATTTCACTTTCTAGTGCAATCACATCATCTGATCTAAAGAGAGATGGTAGTGCAGTTTTATTGCTCTCCACAAGCTGCTTTAGTTCTTTCATTTTCATAATTTCTTAGCAAGAGTGAAAGTTTCAAGAATGTTGTTCTCCGAAGTTGTGCTGGAGGTTTTTTTATGATCTGCTTTGCATTCCCTTTCACCATCTGACAGGCCATTAGAAGCAATTGAGAACTTCTGCATAAATTATTGTCAGCTCTGTGGCAATTACTGCTCTCATTACTGATCCACACGGAGCCAGTTTGCCACTCTTTCAAAAAAGTGCAAAACTGCTGCTGCAAATGAATTTTGAGAGGAAATTCCCAGTGCAGATGTAGCCCCTGCTTGGTGAGGATCTCACAGGGCTGTGACTGTGGCAAGGTGAAAATAGTGCAGACAGAAGCCCTGTGTGTCCTGGGTTAATGGGTTAGAGGCTGTTCCCTGACCATGCAGAGCAGGGGCCTGTGAGATGCATAGAGGATTTAATGAATACAGGAGGGCCTGACTTCTTTGGGGTTAGTTTGTTTGTTATGTACATTACAGTTAGTCCAGGACTGCATTGGAAATATTTGACTTTCTATATCAGTATCTGGTGAGATAATTTTTATATACAGTTTGTAAAAAGCTATCAAGTGCCTTGTTTTTGTGTATGAAAAGAGAGCTGCTTCATGAGCTCTAGTGTTGGTCTCAAAGCATTCCTTGAGGAAATGAAGCATTCCTTTAGGAAACAGTGTTTAGGATTACAAAGCAGGAGGAAGGTAGCCTGAGGTGAGATGTTTTGACATCCCACTGTTTCCTGTGAGCCCTGGGCTTGATGTCTATTTTCCACTGGACAAGTTTTTGCAGCTTAAGGGTGGGGAAAAAAGGAAAAGTGTTTTTGGTTGAGGCAGATTCTGTTAAAACTCCCAAGCAAATCTCCATATTCAAAACAAAGTTAAATGAATAGTTACATTGCTTTGTGCTGCTCAGCAGAGCTTTGGCTGAGTTACCTCCCCCTTACTCATGCAACAGGGTGATGAACTGGAAAAGATACAGGAGCAGGACATGGTCCATGACATTTGGCCCTCCCAAACCACTTGCACTGAGATGTTGGTGGTGTCCATCTGTTGCTGTGGCCGAGGTGCCTGCTGGCCTCTCAGGGCTTGCAGGAGACTTTATTCCCTGGGGTTCACCTCAGCTGTTCTGTGATTCCTACAGTGGGCCACAATGGGGACTGAAGCTGGAGATTTAAACCAGAAAGAGACTCCAAAAACCAGAGAGAAGGTACAGCTGGCCCCCAGCTCCTGGGGAGATGGTGCCTGGTGTTGGTTGAGGTGTAATCCCTGTAGGAATGGAGGGGACAGCAGGTCAGTCAGCCAGGGCAAAATGCAAGAGCCAATGTGTTCATGGGTGCTGGAGCCCCCAGGAAAAGTCCTCCCTACAGAACCCAAGGGATGGTGAGATAAAAAGCCACTGTAAAAGTCTGTCTGAGGGGAAAAAACCTGAAGGCAAACCATCAAATTGCCTTTCACGTTGTCTGCATCTCTTGTGTGGGGTCTGAAATGCTGTGCTGTTCCCACCTGCTCCCAGGGTACTGCCCATGGGGGTAGGAAATATGTCTCTTGGTGTTTCATTTCATTGAGCAGAAATAAATCACAATGGGGAAGGTTTGGCACAGTGCAGGTATTGTGGAAGGAAGTGGAAAAATACAAATTTCAGTCATATTATATAGAAGATATATATGTGCAAAAATATAAAGGAGTTGGCAACAAACTTCTCTTTGTTAGTTAGGACTGAAAATGCTGAATTCAGTCCCAGTAGCTTGGATTTCTCTGCAGTTCATAGTCTGTGCTGATGTGAAAAACCAGTAGCAGTGTTTGCACCAATTTGGGTCAGTCCAATCCTCCTCCTTGCCATTCCCTACCCTACCCTGGGTGCAAGTTCTGCTGCACCAGACTGCTGGGCTTCAGCCTAGGCTCAAGTTCAGAGCCAAGTTCATCAAGGTATGATGTCTGTCCTGATTCCCCAGCACTCATTATAGCTATTCTGGAATCTCCAGGTTTGAGAAAACCCCAATGTAATAGCATCTCATTAAGACATTGCTCCTTCAAAACGTTTCAAAATTCTGCTCTTGTGGACAGCATCTTTTTGTGGTTCCAATTCTCAGCTCTCCTCAGAGCAATCTGTGGTTTTTCTCCTTCCCACATGACATCTGGGCTTCTGAATGGAATTTCACCCTGAGAACGTGGAGCAGACATTGAAGGATTCACTTGCACCCAGGGGAAATAAGAAATGCCACCTTTCTGTGGAGCCCCAAGGTCATGTTGGCAACTCCATGAATTCTTCTCTATTTGCACACATAAGGAGCTGGGGTCTCTCAGCCATCTTCTAACCTTTGCCATCATTGGGTTGATCTCTATTTTTTATTTTTTAATCCAAGGTTAGTTCTTCCCCACCATTGTCTATATTCCCAAATCAGCCAAAATTCTATGCCAATTTATTATTCTCTTTGGATTCACGTGCAGGGTTTGCCTTCTGCTCTTGCATGTATTTCTCTGCATGTGGAGAAGTTGCACCTTCCTCGGAGGGTGCAACAAAAGCCTCAGCCTGCCCTGCTGGCTCAGCAGGTACCAGTTATGGTATGAGTTAGGGACGATGGAGAGAGGGCATAAACCCCAACCCCAGCCTTGGCACCATCACAAGAAATAGTGGTCTGTGGGCAGCTCTCAGAGGTTAATTTATTTGATTTATTGGCATGCAAGAGCTGCATGTTTCCTTTCTGTTACCATATGTGTCAGGACAGCTTGACTATAGATTTGATAAAATTATTCTGATTTTTCTCCCCCCAGCTTTTAAACTATGATTTGCAGTTTCTTTGCCAAAAGTTGTGGCAGAACTGTGTTCATTTGAGTATTTTTAGGTAGATGATGCTTGGAATTTCTCATTCAGTATCCAATTCTTAAAATTTTCTTCCCACTCTCCCAGAAACACTTTGTAGAGTTATTACCCAGATCGTAAACTTCTTACATTGTCTTTCCAAGAAGTGTAATGTCTCCGTAGATGGGTCTTCTGTTTTCCCTTTTCCCCCCCTCCAGTGATTGTAGAAATGTTACATTTTGGGGATGAAATCAGCCTCTTGTTTATGGTCTGAAGATCCCAAAAGCCTGCTGGGGACGCCTGGCAGTGGATGCTGTGTATGCAGGCACATGTTGGCATGGGAGCAGCACACAGGTGTCCTTTGGGCAGGGAGCAGGGCTGGCTTCCAAACACACCCAGGGCTGGCTCTGCAGGGCTCTGCCCCTCATCTGCTCGGGCAAAGGGCACTGCTGGGGGGGCACAGCCAGTGTCTGCCCGCTCTGAGCACAGGGCTTTAGTACAATTGACCAGGCGTGGTGTTTGAACCCTAGAAATGAGCACTGCTAAATCCAGGCACGGCTCAGGAGCTCATTTAAACATGGAATACTCCTGTGCCCCCTTTGCTTAAATGGCCCTGGGGAATAAACTGGTGTATTAAAAAAAGGGGAAAGCACTGATTACTGAGGAACTTGAACCAAATTTAATTAAACTGAATTAAAAGTAACCTGAGATGAATTACCACATGAAAGTCTCATGCCACCCTCTGAGGGATTCAGTTCCTTTACTTCCTAGCGAGGCACAATGAGCACAATTAAAAAAAAAACACTAATTCTTTTAATGCAGCATTTATTAATTTTTGCCTTGTCTTTGCCCTTACAGCTCACATCCCTGATTTCATCCTACATTTCCCTTAGCATTTTAATTCAGGAGGGTTACCTGCATGCACAGTTAAGCACATTCATTGTTTCCATCCTTTGCCAGACTATTCCATGCCAAGAGTCTCGCAGGGCTGATTTAAGATCCTGGGACACAGAGGAAAATACTGCATGTGTCTCCTTAAGTTTCATTAATATGCACTTACTCAATGTGATTAATGAGTGAAAGACTCAGAAACGAGTGAGCTGAACAAAGTTAATTTTCTAGTCTTTGTGGCAGTTTTGGATCTTAATCTTGCATTTTGCAAGAAATAATGTAGCTTGCATTAAAATACAGGAATGTAGGCAGCATAAAACTCTAGTTTGTGAGGCAAACATGAATGTTCTTTTGCAAATCTGCTAAAATCACAGCAGTGAACAGCACTGAACTGCAAACCTTTAACCAGCCCTTCTGGTTTTGGAGCCAGATTAAGATGAAACTGATTCCACAACTTACGTGTGTGCACTTTAAACAATGTCTAAAGTGGTATTTTTGGTGCACTGAAGATCCGTCCTCTCTTTGAGTCCTCTTCATTATGCAAAACGCACTGGAGAAAGTATGAAGCCTTTTTAAAATAAAAGGAGCCAAGATTCATTCATTTTAATACCTGGCAGTGATTTGAATCCCAACTTCCCCCACGTTCCATGGACTGCATCAGGACAAAGCAAACCATCCCAGCATCCCTGCACAATTACTAAAAATACTTGGAGGCCTTCGCTGCAGATGCTGCAAACAACAGCAATTGGCAAACATCTCCAAATCTCTCCTATCTCTGCAGAGGTCAGGGGAACAGCTTGTCCTGTAATCCTCACTGCCAGTGTCAGCTCCTCACCCCCTGGCACGGCAGGAGCCCTCGCTGCTGCTCCTGAGCTGTTCCACTGCTTCCACTGCCCACCCTCGCTCTGACACAGTGGGACATACCCAGCCAGGCACTTTGGGGGCTTAGTTCCCACTTCATTTCATTCTAGCCCTTAATTAGGGCACGTTCAGAATTGCACCCCCCACATTTGTCTCAGAGCACTTTGACATGACATTGTTTAGAGCATAAAACCCTCAAGTGTGTGTCTCAGTCCCTAAGTCTGCATGGAGTGTGGTGCCTGATGTTCTCCAGGCACTGAGCAGTAAGGGATCAATGGACAATACAGCTACACATACATGCATCCAATGTAATACAGCCATGCTGGATAGCAGAGGCTGTGAGGGCCATACAGCCTTCAGAGCTGCTGTGTCCTAGCAGGAATCCTTTATCATCTTTGCTGCTGAACAAATCACATTGCACCAGAGGCTTTTACTGTGCTGTCCAGGGAGGGGAATTCTCAAGAGAAGCTGAGCTATTAGAAAATAGCATTTTTTTTAATATAAAATAAATTAATCTCCAAAGTATAGGTTGTTTTCAGAGTTAGGAAAGCACAGCTTTGGAGGAGTGTCATTGCACACACTCAGATTCTTTCCTCATTCTTTGTAAAAATTCAACCATGAGTTTCCCCAAAGGGTTTTTTAAAGCAGTCTAAACAGTCTGTCAGTACAAGGGATGAAGCAGTTGGCAGCCTGGAAAACAGGAGAAATGGAAGTATTTGCCCTCTTTCAAACAGCTTTTTCTGCCAGAACCCCCCATTTAACCTCCCTCCTCCCCAGGTGTGGATAAGGTGAAGCAGCATATGGCTTCTGGTGACATTACCCCAATCTGGTTTGTTCAATACATTTAGGTCTTTCAGAATTTCCTTGAAAAAGTATCTTACTGTTTAATCAAATCCTACTTCCATGCAGGGACTAAACAGCCAGGAGCAGAGAGCAGAACAGCTCTTGCTGTCACCTGTACTTGTGTAAGGCTTCTATAAGGAAGAAGGTTGTGCCCCTTTGGGTTGTCCTTACCTGGATACACTGTGGAATTTCTGAACCTTTTTTGCTTTTATGTTATTTTCTAGATTAAAAAGAAGGGACAAATTCAGGTTGAGGGCTCCAATAGGGGATGAATTGGTGAGGATCCCAGGAGATGTGTGGTCACGGAGAGCACCCCATGGGGCTGGGTGGCAGAGCCACATGAGCCTGGTGCTGGCGTTCAGCTGCAGCTGCCACAGCACTCAGGGCACAAACTGAGCCTGTAGAGCCTTCCCTGGGGCTCTTTCCTGAGGTGATGCCCCTGGAGAGAGCACAAAAGCTGAGACAGAGCCAGCGACCAGGGTGGTGACAAGCCCTGTGTGCATCCTGTGCAGGGCACCAAAGCTGTGCTGACTCTGGGTTCCCCATCTCTCCCTCTCGTAGGAGGGGGGTGCTGAGAGGGGTCCTGGGGGTCTCAATCAAGGGGCCCTCCAGGCTCTGTTCCTCTCTGCCTGCAGACAGGAGGGCAGGGGTGAGCAAACCCAGCTGGGGGGCTTGGAGGTGCTTTGGTCTGTCCCCACAGCCAAAGCAACAGCAGCAACACTGAAGCCCTTCATGGATCAGACTCAGTTTAAAGGGTTCCCGGGGTGGGAATGCTGTTCTTCCCTGGATGAGCTGCTGGAGTGGCTGTGCAGTGAGACACTAATTCATGGGCTGTGAGCAAATGTCTCCTGTAAGAATTTAAACACGATGCTGCCCTGTTATGTTTTACATGGATGTGAAGAGCAGTTGGGGGTATTGTATTTCCAGCCATGTTTTATCTACCCAAAGGCAATCTGATTATAAACACCACTGCATGGCTATTTGTGGGAAGTTACCTTTTCAATGGGAATTGGAATGTGTCAGCAGTGCAGGGGAATACAAATATTACACTGAATTTGACAAAAGAAGCCAGATATTATCGTAAAAATATTTGCCTGGTGTTTAAAAACCCCCCACCAAATTTCCTCAAACGAGGGAAAACACAAAAGCTCTGAACACATGTCTATTGTAAAAAGTTAATAGCTTATGAAATGATATGAAATATAGGAATCCCAAATGTTTTGTTATTTGATTGTGAATTAAGAAACAGTTTAAATTTAGCAGCTTTAAAATCTCAATTGTTTTTTTTCAAATTTGCCAAATCTATGACCCTTTTTAACACAAAATGTTTTTGGATGAGGTTCTAGGACTGCTTTACAGTTTCAGAGGGGGGTGCTGGTTGCCAACCAGTCTGCAGGAGTCCAGACAAACCATCTTACAAACCAAAGTCTGCGTGTGTTTGGTTCCTCTCTCTTGGTGGGTTTGAATTAGAATGAAAAGGTACTAACTGGAAAGAAATGTTTAAGTGCAAATAAGTGAAAGAAAGCAGAAGTGCCTTTTGGAACCAGAACTCTGTGATGACAAGGAGGATACATTGCACTTGGCTGCTTTTGTTCTCCCCAGACCTCTGTAATCAGGGACCAAACTGGGACTTGGGGAGAAGAATCTTAAAATCTTCAAACTGTGCAGGCAGTTGAGGTTTGCTTTAAGGTGGAATCAGGCAGAGAGTAGAACAGGCTCCCATCCTGCTGAGCTCCACCTGCAGGAATAAGGCCCAGGCCAGGGAGTGGGGGGTGTTACAGTGCCCATCTCTGACACCCAGTGCAGTAGAGTTAATGGTGGGTGTAATGACACTGTGTGCATCTGGGGGCACCTATACATGTATCTGTTTATATATATATATATGCGTATTTCCATGTGTGTGTATATATATATACATACACATATATGTCTGCTATCAGAAAAGTAACAATTTAAACAACTAATTTCAATTTATTTCTGTTCTGCCTAAGTTCTGCCTTTTCTCTCAAGGATATGCTGCTTATCTTGTTTCATAGAAGGCACATTCTAAATAGAGATTATCCTAATTGCCTGCAGCCTTAGCTTGCTTTGGATGTATCTGTGTTAACACTTCAGTTTGGAACCAGAATACACCTCAGCAACCCCATCTTCTGTCTGTCCCCAGTGCATGTGCTGTGATTCACATTACAGGATGCTTTCTGGGGAGTGAACAAACTGGTTGTGCATTCAGAGGGGATTGCAGCCCATCCTTTGGGATGAAACTAAATGGAAAAACACAAGCCACAAACGTTTCCTTGGCACAGAGATCTGCACTGTAATACTGCTTTTATAGGGCCACGCTAGCATTGATAGAACTTTTTATGCCTTCTGCTGCAAGACATTGTGATACAAAGTTTAATCTTTTACTGACATGATTTTTAACCTCTTAAAGCTTTATAGCACAAAGTAACGAAGATGACAAATTGAATGAAAGCAATAAACACTCTAGTTTATGAGGGAATTTTGTGGTTGAGGTCTACAAACCTTCCCTCTCTTCTTGGAGCAGGTTTTCCCATCCTCATGTGTATGATGAGTGAGGCATCACAGGAGGCTGAGGTGCTTCAGGAGTTGGCTGCAGAGCACATCACTGGGTTGAGCTCAAAATGCACTGCTTGGATGTTCTCATTTCTGTTGTTTCCTACCCCAGCTCTAGTCCATGGACCCCTGAGCATCCATGAATTACTGTGTAGGGGCCTATTAAATCAGAAACCTTTTCTCAGTCACCTTTTCCTGCAGGGTTTGGAGGCTGGAAGGAGTTGGCAATTCCTCCCTGAACAGTGTAGGTGTATCAAGTGTGCCAGGCAGCAATCAGCACTTCACCCCTGCTCCACTTGGGGTTTCTAGAGCCTCTGCTAAAACATTTGTCAATATTTCCAGACAAGGGTAACTTTTTTTCAATTTTGTCTTGCAATTTTTTGGTAGTATTTCTGTTAAACACTCTAAAATCATCTCAGTTAGAACATCTTGTTTTAAAGCACGGGGTGGGGGGGAAGGGGGAAATATTTTTGGAAGCAAGTACATTTCATTTCTATTAGAACACAGGCAAAGAGTGATGGAACAGTACAAGCATCCATTACTCAGGCAGATGCCACCCTGAAACCCTCCTGCAGTGATTTGCTCCTTTCATCCTCCTGCTTCAGACAGAAAGAGAAAAGGCTCTGTTGAGAAGCACTTGGGAGCTGAAGCATGAGTAAGACAGACAGCTCTCCATCTGATTATGTATTTAGGAATTATTTGTTGCTCTCTGTCAATGTTAAATGTTTTTCATAGGTCTATTTAAAGCCAATTGCCTCCCTGAGAGCTGGTTTGCTGTTAAGCCTTTATTTATTTGCAGGCCTTTCTGTGTTTCCTGGTGCTCTCAGTGGTGTGTGTTGAGAGTGGGAGCTGAGGAAGTGTTCCCACCCTCCTCTCCATCCAGCTGTATTTTGGAAGTGCTGGAAGTTGTCAAGGATTGCTGCATGAGAATGGGAGCATTCTTCCTGTTTTTAGAACCCAACTGCAGCTTTAGCTTTCTGACGTGTTTGTGCAGAGCTCCAAACTTAGCAGATTTGCTTGAGATTATATATATTTTTCCCAGCCATTCGTGTTTAATAAGACTCTTCTAAGACAACTTCATCCCAGTAGCTGCACTGTTCCCTATGCCATTTCCCCCCCCTAATAGGGAGGTTAGAATTCTAAATAAAACTTAATAAACTTATCCAAGTGAGTAAATGTCAACATATGGGCAGCCACTTCACTGCTAATATCGAGCTAAAAAATGCAAAGTTCTTCCTCTTGGTTTTATCCCTACTGGTTTGTTTGCCCTGGCACAGCAGCCTATCCCAAGGGTGCTCTTACAGCACGTGATCCTGGACTGAGCCAGTGCCATTTGTCTCAGCACTGCACAGCTCGTGCACTTCTCAGGGATCAGAGTTCCCTACATCATTAATTCAGTTTATTGCACCCCTTTCAATCTGAGCTTGCTTTCCTCATTCAGCTTTGTCTTAGTTAGGACATGTCAATACAGGATTGCACAGCCCAGTGTTGATACGTAATTTTATTGTGCAATGGAACCTCACTGAGCTCTTTCAGCCTTTTTTGCAATGAAAAACCCTGACAGAAGAGCCTAAACAGAATGACCCAGCAAGACTGTTTGAGGTTAAGACCATGTGCACCTTTTCTGCCTTCTTGGAATAGTGACTGAAATTTGGAGAATTTTGTATCTCTATTTTTATCTGTCCTGACTGAATACAAAGAAACCTTCAGCCTTAAGCAGAATTTTCCTTGTGGACATTGACATTTGTACTGAAATGAAAAGTTATTTCAGAATCAATTGTTATTGACAAATGTATTTTTTACATTTGATTGATTTTTTTCCAGTATATCTATAGAGGCAGCTAAATGTTAATAAGTGTATGTTTCTTTATGGAATAATTATAGGTCATACTAAGAGATATACAAGTGTTTGTAGCTTTATCTGTTCCAGAGAAGGTCCCTGTTAAAATTATGCCAGCACAACCTTCCTAGTGCAGACAAAGCTCTTGCTCTATGTTTTTACCAGGTTCTAAAATGCTTCTAGATTCCTCAAGGTTGCATTAAAATTTCATTAGCACACATTATCTTTCCTAAAGGCTCCCTATTATAAACTTTTGGATTCTGCATTTCCTACTTTTCTGGCTGGGTATAAGTCAGCCCACCTGTCTTTGCCTCTGCCTTTCCTTTGAGCCCACCACCTT
The DNA here is from genome assembly GCA_035221455.1 of Xenops minutus. NCBI lineage: Eukaryota > Metazoa > Chordata > Aves > Passeriformes > Furnariidae > Xenops > Xenops minutus. The sequence goes on from JAWWEE010000021.1 coordinate 18,062,278, forward strand.
TTGAGGGAGAGAGAACAGGGGAGGTTCTTTCTGCTCATCCAACACTGTTTGGGGTTTGTGTGTTAATTGAGGTTTTCCTTGCAATGTGGAATCCTGTCTTTTCTCCACTCTCCCTTTGATACTGATCACCACACAGTGTGCTTAGGGAGCAAATTCCTGATGGGCTGTCAGTGATGTGGATCAATGACATAAGCTTAAGACTTGAGTTGGTGTCCAGAGCAACACGTTGTGTCGTGGGGGACATGCAAATTAAATAATTATTTCATAATGTAAATTGGCCTACACCTGATTTCTACAAATCTGTGGTGGACTGAAAAAAATGGAGCCCCACAGACACCTCCCCTTGATTAGAGATGTGTAGCTCACTGACCAAAGTGGGTTGCTCTTAGATATTGCTCATTAAATAGATCTCCAGGTTGCCAAGCACGACTTCACTCTCAGCTGGGGACATGAAGTAACGAGAGTTAGAACTTTGGGATGAAATATAAAATCTTCCCATGTTTTCCAGGAAGAGATTGTCCAGAAATATTACATTCTGTAAGCAGAACTCAGCTAGGATGTGACCTTGCAAGTGTGGTGGGATAAGTGCACTTGAATGCTTGTTAACAACCCCAGGGAGCAGCTTCCCTGGGCTGGTCCTTGCACTGAGAGCCGTGGGTTACCCCTGAAATAGGGGCTGGATTTAACACACCCCTCTGGCTCGGAGCAGTGTTTAGGAAAGCTGCAGCAAGCTTTGCCCCTTGCAATCCCCAAAACAGGGCTTGTGATGAAAAGTCCCATCTTTGCCTTTCTCTGCCTTTTCTGTGGCAAGAGGAGGAAGTAAAACTGAGTGTAAATATGGCAGCAGTAGCTGCTTGGTGCTGTTCTCCTGCATTGCCTTGGGAGTGAGGGCCCATCCTTCTGACTGAGCTCTCCAAGGGCATTTCCTTGGAGGTGCCAGGCAGAAGGATCCTGCTCCACAACCTCTCTTGGAGTGGAGTACATCCTAATTAACATTGCTCTGCTCACCAATGTTTGTGATCAGGCTGAGGAATGTGTGCCTCTATCTGTTTTCAGGGCTTACAGATTTGTTTCCTTGCATCAATATGTGGAAGATGGGTAAATATTTAATATTGAGCTCTAAAGTTGAGTTACATAACTAACCCACAGGGACAGGAGCTCCTTCCCTCCCTCCCTCCCTCCCCGCCCCCTCGGAGCCCTTACATAACCAGCTGATGGATCACAAAGCGAGCAATTCTCATCTTGTTTTCACATATGTATCCAAAAAAGCCCTTTGAGGGAACGTTCAAGCCCCCTAAACCTGCAGTGTGTGCAGGGTAAGTGTCTCACAGTGGTCAGTCCCTTCCATGGGGCTGCTCACAGGGACAGCCAGGTTCAGAGAGCACATTGCCTTTCTGCAGGTTATGCTTCAAAAACCCCCTTGCTACTGAGAGGAGTGGTTTACATTTATTGCAGGATTTTGGGTTATTCATTTTCTCACACAACTAAATACATTTGGTAAAGTAGCACGACTGGTGATGTTGGTAAGAAGAACCCAGCTCAGAACTGCTCGATTTGCTTCAATAAAATCAGTGCTGGGGCTGCAGTGAAGGAAAAATGTCTTTAGAGAAAGTGATTAAATAAAAAGTTTCTATCGTGGGGACTGTTGTCTTTCTGATGACAAAACCAGTTTGACTGACTGAAAAAAAATTACCTCTGGGGGTGTTAGGAGATTTTCCTGGGGAATTTAAATGCCACAAGGTATTCTCAGCTTAAAAATAGCAATGTGTAGGTTGAAATGAGTAGCTGAGAGGTATGTGCTGTAGGCTGGGGCTTAGGAATACAGATGTTCCCAGATTTCGAAAAAGGTGCTTTTTCTGATTTAAAAATTACTGTGCTGCAGCTTAAGACAGTATAGTTTGTAATTATAATCATTATGTTATTCAAAGCAGCTTTAAGCATCTCCTCCTAGGTATCTGAAATTTCCAAGAGATCCCCTTTTTAGCTGCACTGTGCCTGTGTGCTTCCTCCTGCACTTGCCCAGGATTTTAAAAGTTATAATCATGAATTGTTGATTGGTGTGGAAGCTTGTCAAATTTAGGGGGCCCTTCCAAGAGCTTCATCTGAATTCAGTCTGTTTTTTTCCGATTTTATTTCATTCTTACAAACATTTTTTCAGCTGTAATAAACTTTCTCGGCTGAAGAGTGAATTATGTTCTTTGCTTGTGCACAATCTAGGAGGTATTACAGGTAAACACAATCCCTTTCATCTTAATGGTAACATCTTGTATTATTTGCCTGCTTTGTGATGCTGTTTATGTTAATGTGGAGATCAGTCCTGACAACACACAAAGTCAGTGAATACTTTTATTTCTTCCCTGGTTTTGCTAAATCAAGATGTTTATTTTTCCTGAGTGGGCTTGGAGATGCTCCTCCCCAAACCTTTCCAGCTGCAGTGTGTTAGCCCTGGGTTCAAGGGCACTGTCTTTTGGGTTTGTGACACATTTCCTATGCAGGGACCAGGGCTGGTGGTTCCTTGGAATAAGAGCAATGATTTTCTCCAAACTGGTAGCTTTTTGCTGTAGAGAGAGGATATTTTACTCAGCTGATATTGCTATAAGGCTTACCCATGTCCAGAGCCATAATGGGATTCATATAACAAAGGGCAAAGCACAGCTTGTGTCTTTCAAATGGCTGATTTTTTGAGGGGTGATGTATTTAAGTATCACATAATGTAAGTTCTTGATTTTACAGAAAACATCACAGGAGAAATTATTGGTAATCCATATACAGAAATTAAAGCCTTTCAGGGGAAGGGCTGCTACAGACTCAAATAAATGAACAAGCTCCAGTGGAAATGCCCAACCCCACTGGAGCTGAGCTGGCACCTTTAGGGGCCAGTCTGCCTGAAACTGGTGTCAGTCAGCCTGGGAAAGAGCAGCTCTTTTTGGACAAGCTGGACTAAATGTCAGCCACCTGAAAAGGAAATAAAGGCACTCTTTGTGGCTAGACCAGGCCACCTTTCTTTGGTGGGAAATAGGAGAGGAGGCATGCTCTTAAAAACTTAATATACTTAATTCTACATCCAATCAAATGGAAAGTATTGATAGTGGATTCTGAGGCTCTGTTTGCCTAAGCAGAATTACTTGTTCTAGCACACCACTTCCTGATTCAGAAAAGGAATCTCAAATGAGACAGACCAATGGAGATGGGTAAGGTTAAACAGAGCCAAGTTGATCAGTGCTTCCCAAAAGGAACATTCTGCCCGAGGGGGAAATTGCACATTGGAGTTTGAAGCTGCAATTGTCACTAGTCTCAAGTAGCTTGAGGTACTGAACATAGCAAAGGTTACTTCCTTTCTTTTTTGAGTGCTATAAAAGTGGTTTCTGTAGCAGGTTCTTGTGCTCACTGAGTCATCAGTGGAAGGGCATCCCTGCCAGGAGAGCCCCTGCTCTTGGCAGTGGCCTTTGCCTTCCCCTTGGGTGAAGTCTAAATGCAAACTGCAGAGAACTTGGGCAAAAACTCCATTGATTTGAATTTTCTTCCAGTCACTCAGTGAGAGTTTAGTCTCATCTTCCTTCCTTTGACTTCTGGTAATTTTGTTATTGTTCATACCCAAGAGTAATTACTCAGCTGGTTAATGAATTATAACGCTTTTGTTACCGGAAGTCTTTGTAGCTTAAAAATAGAAATCCAATTGCTTGTTAATTCCCCCTAGTGACAGGTGCTGAACACACCGAAATTAAACTTTAGTCATGGGTAGAAGTGGCACCTGGGCAAGGTGGAAAAGGGCTGTCAAATGCCCACCTGGCTGTTGTTGGCACATGCACAGGTTTGTGCCTTGGTCACTCTGGGGAGGAGGCTCTGCTGGTTCTTCTCTCAGAGCTCTTCTCTCCCCATCACTGGGGGATCTCTGGGTTCAGGGATTCAGGTCTGTGTGCTTCGCTGGCCAAGAGTTCTGCAGGATCTTCTGTCATTGGGAAAGAGAGCTGTGTCAGATTTATTTTGTGAATACTGTCTAGGAAGTCATTTAAATTTATGTATATACTGGAAATAAATAATTAGTAGATGCATATGAAGTAATTCAGAATGAATACATAGAGTATATTTTTTTAATACTGTTTTACTTGTGACAGCAATAATGTACTTGCAGTTCTGTAGGTATGCCATTGGATTTCCCTGGAATCTTCCTCTGTAAGGAAGATTGATGAATTTGTATCAGGCTATTGTTTTTACCCAGTGTTCCCTAATACATGTCATTATCACACTGAAATACTAATGTACTTATTTCATCTCAGTGATTTTTTAACAAGTGTTCCTTACAATTGTGTTTCTTTGATTGAGCACATCTAGAAATTGTGTTGAAAATTATTTGTTGAATCCCCTTTAATTTAAATGGGGCAAGGGCGACTTAATGTTAATTTCATGCCGTTGCTTTGTATTGATTAATGTCATTAATTCATTGTTTTAGTCCTCCTTGCCACTTTCAGTAAGGCCTCCTTATTTCTGCAGGTGCCTCCTGGCTCAGGTGGAGCTACAAACCCTTCTGCTGAAGAACAGAATTGGTGCTTTCTTTTCCCCTTTGTTCACTTTGGCTTCACCGAGGACGGGTTGTTCAGCAGGAAAATTAAAAGAGCTTCAATTCCTCTTGATTTGCTTCCTTTCTCTTTTCCACCAGCAGCTTTACCTGTGCTTTCTCTGCCTTCTGCCATATTTCCTGAGCAGGCAGTTCTTCGAAGGAGCAGTCCCACTCCTTACCCTTGGTGTCATTTTCCTGGTGGGGAACCCGCCCCTCCCTGAGCTGACTGAGCCTTGTCTTTGCAGGCTGTGGGACTGCGACAGGAGGAGCTGAGGATGAGGGGGAGGCCGAAGCTGGCTGGATTGAAGGTGCTGCCATCCTGCTCTCGGTTATCTGTGTGGTCCTTGTCACTGCCTTCAATGACTGGAGCAAGGAGAAGCAGTTCCGGGGGCTGCAGAGTCGCATCGAGCAGGAGCAGAAGTTCACTGTTGTCCGGGGGGGACAGGTGATCCAGATCCCCGTGGCAGAGATCGTAGTTGGGGACATTGCACAGGTGAAATATGGTGAGTTCTACCAACTGCATCCTCATGGCCTTCATTTCTTGCCCTGTCCCTTTCTAGCAGCACAGACACCCTTCTCTGGAGGGGCTTTAAAAGGCAGGGTTATGTGATGGCAGCATTCTCGTGGTAAGGTCACATTTGGCCCTTAGGGCAAAAGGAGAGCCTCATACACTTGCTATAGAATTGCACCAGGGAATCCATTTTATTGTTGGAATCATCCCTTTTCACTGGCCAGGGCAGGAGCTGCTCCTACAAAGGGAATTCTCTTTGATGGAGGATTACACTTTTAGGAAGGTTTGGTTTCTGTCCAGTTAGCAATAAGGGGCAGTATTTTTAAATGCTCTGGAAAAGTGAGTTGGGTCTCTGTGCTCACGTCACTTCATAAGCTGCTCCAGAGCCACATGGATCCTGGGGATTCCCCATATCCAGTGCCTGAGCATTCCATGCCATAGGGGAAACTGTGCCCCAGGGAAGGGGAAGGCTCTTGCAGGAGCTCTGTGTGCTCTGTATTTGTGGGAGTTGGGAGATTCCAGCAAAATTCCAGTTCTATCAGGCATGAAGCTTCTCCTGGACTTAGCAAGGGTTTCCTGGGAGGGGAATGGGAAAGGGCAGCTCCACTGTTTGTTAGCCAGTTGGTTCCTCTGACATCTGATAGAGCAACCTGGTCATGAAGAGCACTTCCCCTGCCAAACCTCAGTGATCAGGATGTTCATCATGTGTTAAATACAGTGTGTCCTGATTCTGAGACAGCATGGAGCAAAAAATACTTGAAATACAAAGGTCCTTCCTTACAGGATTGCAGTGCTATGGCTAATATGGACAGAAATGGTGGGAATTCCTTCACTTTTGCTTTCATCTTAATGCAATTGCTATTAATTGTGTGTTTATAATTAAAATACTCCTGTAATTACAAAAACAAGCTTACTAATGCACGGTGGTTTTCCATTGCCATGTTCTCACCCAAAGGTGACCTCCTACCTGCTGATGGGATATTTATCCAAGGCAATGATCTTAAAATCGACGAGAGCTCCCTGACTGGAGAGTCCGACCAAGTGCGCAAGTCTGTGGACAAGGACCCAATGCTGCTGTCAGGTAAAGCTGCCCCAGTCTCTGGGCTCCTCTGCTTCCTCCAGGCTGCCTTGGGCCTCATGGGCTGTGCTGGGAGGCTTTGGAAGCACAGCCACAATCCAAACCCCAGCCACTGGCCCAGGCTCTTTGTCATTTCAAAGCTGGGGTTTGGTTAAGTGCAATTATTTCTGCTCATCGTGCTTAGAAAGGCAGAAAGTCATGAGACGTGTTCAGAGGAGAAGTATCAAGGGGTTTGGTTCATTGGATGTTAGTTTAAATTTAACTGCTAAATTTCAGAGCCTTTTAAAACACTTTGTGTGTATAGTAGATGAAATAGAAAAAGAAACAATGTGTTTGAAAGCAACTGAATATACTAAAATATTTTGAGCTTCACTTCAGTGGTAAATTCAAGTTATTTTTAGTATTTGTATTTTGTAGTATAATTCTATCAGTAAATCAGTTAAATAGAATGTAGTTTTTTAGTCGTTAGAGGTCATTTGTCAATGGACTCCAGCTGGGGTGTGATCTCAAAAGAACAGCCTGCAGATATGGAACAATCATCACTGTGTTATACACTCTAACAGTCCTTTTCAAATACTTCTTAAGTTTCTTTGCTGCAAGGAGAGACATTTGTCATTGTGCTTTAATGCAGAGTTAAAGTTTATACCTTTATTTTTCTTATGTGATTATGGAGGAGGTGCAGAATTGGTGTGATATTTTAATAAACACTGCACATACTTTTGTTCCATACTTACACTGATGAATTTTGACTTGTGCTATATTAGAAAATCACTGGACTCTATTTGTTTAGGAACAGAATTGCTGATTTGAGATTCTCTGAGGCAAGAAACTGCCTCCTCCCATAGACACAGTGCAGGTGCAGGAGCTGGTGCTCTGGATATTGCTGCTTCCCCAAAAACCTGGAAACCACCATGTCTTTTGGGGTGGGTTTGACCTGCTTTAAAGACTGAGTTTCTGTTTAATGTTAGACTAAACCTGTATTTTTATAAAATACCAAACCAACCCCCTGCAAAAGCACCCAAGAGACCTTATATTTCCCCGTTATCTTTGCACATAGAGACATCACTAAGTTACCTGCAGGTAGACTTTTGGAATCAAGGCAGATACTATCAGGATGTTGCCTGCCATTGTTCTGCCTATAATCATCTGCTGTAATTATCTGAAATGAAAGCACTTCAGGTTTCACAGGAAACATTGGAATTACAGCCACAGTTTGTTTTGGGAGTCTAAATTTAGTGCAAGACAAACACCCAGAACTGGGAAGTATTATTTTCACCCCTGGCACCTGACACAGGGTTTTTAATATTCAATCAGCTCCAATGACATAATTAAACTCGCTGAGTTTTGGTGCCTCATGGCCAGAGCATCACTTTCTCCTCCCTGAGCCTGTGGCAGTGTTCAGTTCCATGAGCCTGCAGCAAGGATTGGAAACAAAGGAAACACAGCTCAGTTGGGAACAAATAAACCACAGATCTCTCTTGGTTTGGTGCTGGGAAGACAAAGGAAGCCTAATTAAGGAATAGGGCACTGGGGAGGTCTGCTGCTATTATTTGTGTTTAAATACCTCCCACCATTCATGCATTTTGGTTTTTATTTGGCTTATTGCTGCTGCAGTTTTCTGTGTGCTGAGGAGCTCTCTGTGCTCTCAAATTAGGCTCAGTGCTGACACATGTTCTCTGTGTTCTGGGGGTCTGTTTGTCCTCTTAAGAGCAGGGGAGATCTTGATTATTTAGAGAAAGATATTTGGATTATAAACAGAGTTGCATTGCTTACTGTGCTTTAGGACAACAACTTGCTGACCACTACTAAGAAAATGGGATTTTGAAAAAATGGGTTGCAAGTGTGTGTGTGTATGGAAAACATTGATTTCTGTAAGGTCACAGGTGTCTCCCTCTTTCAGCTTTTGAGATAAGTCAGTAAATTTCTACAGATGAGAATGAGCTCAATGTTTTTCATTTCTAAAAAAGGGAGAGAAAAAGCATCTTTCCATGGCTCTTCAGGTTTAGTAGGTCTGAATGCCCAATGAGAAATTAAGTATATTCTTTTGAGAGAGGTGAGGATTTAGGGAACAACAGGTTAAAACCCAGCAAGTAGTAGTTGATTTTTATTAAAGGCTTACAGTTTGTGTCTTACATTCTGTTTTCATCCTTTCCAAACTACTTCTTCAAATACAGGAAAGAGCATTTAATAAAACCAAACCAAATAAACATTCAGTCCCAGTTTGCTCTGACAACTTTGTGTTGAGAAATGATTGCTTTTTCTCTGTGATTTCACAGTGCCTTACATTGAACAGACATAACAGAACTTTATATTACTAAAGAATTAAGTCTGTTTCAGTGAATCCCTCAGTAGCTTCTGGTCATTACATATTATTTTCTCCCTGTCATAACAACAGGTTGCTCTTCCCTTGCACACTTTTCCCCCAGAAACAGCCCTGGTGCAGTTCCATAGACTGACCTCTTGCAAATCTCTGCTATGAAATTTTTCCAAGTGTAAATCAGACTGTTTTTACCAGGAATTTGTTCCTCTGTATTCCCACAACTCACAGCTAGAGGTTTCTAAGAGGTTTCTGTGAGCTTAGATGCATCTTAACATTTTGTTCTATATACAAATAAAAGCTGTAAATAAGTTATTTCTATAAAATGAAGCACGAAATATTTCTCAAAAGGAATTTACTTGACATTACTTAAGGAGAACAACTGAATATCTGTGTGAATGTGGTTTAGAGTAATAGAAATCTCTCTTACTGAATTTGTTTCCAATATTCTTCTTACTGTTTGGAATCTCCTGATTTAATTAAACATCTCCTTAAATATTTTTCTCTGTGTTGATTTCTGAAGTTTAAAGATGTAAAATTGTCTTCAAAAATATTTTTCTGTGCCTGCAAGTCAACCCTAACTGAGAAAGATGAGAGAAACTGCATAAATTGTCATTTTCTTTTTGTTCAATCTCTGTAATCTTGGCTGGAGTCATTGAGGGGTGTTTGGAGAACTCTGAAAAACTATTCCCAAACTTACAGGAATTAGCTGTGTGAAGCTAAACTCTGATTTTCCACGAGGTGAACTTGGTTAGTGGCATTTCTTTTAACAAGGGAGTGTGATGTGTGGGGCTCATTAATGTGAGGTCTAAGATGCATGCATTAATTCTTGGCTGAGAGTAATACACAACAGAGATTATTTGAAATAATTCTTGGCTGAGAGTAACACACAACAGAGCTTATTTTAGTTATGGAGTTATTATCCCCCCCACAGGTTTTTGAAGTGTACCAAGTCTTGCTCGGTAGCACAGCAGAAGCCTTGCCCACTGTGTTTTCCCTGAGCCACGTGTGACCTCTGTTGGGTATTTGCAGGTACTCATGTCATGGAAGGCTCCGGGAGAATGCTGGTGACTGCTGTGGGGGTCAACTCTCAGACTGGCATCATCTTCACTCTGCTGGGGGCTGGAGGGGAAGAGGAGGAAAAGAAAGACAAGAAAGGTAAATGCCACACCACATAAAGGTGCTCCTGAGGGACCTCCTGGGCTTCCTGCAGCCACAGCTCTGCTCCAGCCTTGACAAAGTACTGCAGTTTTTAAAACAACTTTTTGGGTTTTTTTTTGGTTTGGATACATTTGAATCATGCCATGTCTCACAGCAAAACAGCAGAAGCTGTTAGCCAGTCAATCCCTTGGATGCCAAGGTGTTTTTCCAGGGTGGAATTGCAGGCTCCCAGCACCTGCTTAAATGCCAGGGGTTCCATGGGCCTGCTCCCATTGCCGTGGCTTCTGCACATGAATCCATGCTCACCTGCACTTTGCTGAGCTTTTGCTCTTGTGCATTTGTATCTATGTAACTTTTCCTTTTCCAGGAAAAACCCCAACCCCCTCCTGGCCGTAGAAATAACAGCTTAGAGCCTCAAAAATAAAATAAAGATAAGCTGTGGCTTTTTGCTAGCCCAGTTGTTTAATGTCAGTGAGTGACTTAAGAGGCATTTTAATTTCTTCAGGTGTAAAGGGCAAGCTAAGAATAGTACAAGATGAGAATGTGGTAGTAAATGTTAGCAGACAGCTGAAGTTCCACGTCCTGTATCACTTAATGAAATCAAGAAGCTCTTTAGGCTTTTCACCTTGTTACAGTGGGATGTCATAAGCTCATCTATGGCTTGCACACTAAGCAGGAACATGAGTTAATGTCTGTCCTTTCCAGTTTTTGTTCACAGTCTTGTAAATCGTTCTGCTTTCAGGATGTCATTCCAAGTCTGTCCTAAGAATATTCGTTTTTCAGGCATAATTAAGGGCCAATGAATATGGGATTTCAAATATTTCTGCTCTTTCTGATGGATTTCCCTATTAATAAAAAGAGCAGTTGTAGCTTTGCTGAACATTGTACTTGGGATCTGTCAGGGAACCTGATCCCACCTTTTCTTCATTTCCATCCTTTTAATTTGAAGCTGCAGATAGGAAGGCCAAATTAAAATAGATTCCTTTTCTGAATATATTCCACAAGTGGTTGCCATTGAACTCCCTGCTGCTCCGAGGAAACCCCTGTTAGGAAATGTTTAGCATTTCATTTCTACACAGAAATGCCCAATTCCTCCCAGGCATGGTGAGTTCCAGGGAAATGAAAGGGGTGGAACTCTCGTGTGTCAGACTAGTTCAGAGCAGTGTCTCAGAGTCTGTTCTTGCTGTCACTGGGGGAAAGACACACAGAGCTTTTGGGATGTGTTTGGTGGTGTCTGGGAGTGTTGTGGGTGAGAAGGAGCAGCTCCATGGCTGTGAGCTCCTTGGTTTAGCTGGGCTGGGAACAGCTGGGACTGTGCTGCTGTTCCCTCTGGTTTCCCTGGAGAGAGTCTGGGAACATGGGCAAGGCAAATGAGGGATGGCAGAGGGACACACTGCAGTCAGGACTTGCTGCCCAGAGACAGGGATCCTTCCAGAGCTCTGCTGGAATTTGGATGCAGACACTGAAGCTAATTGAAACATAGAAAATACATAGCCTAGAAATTCCTGCAGGTTTTCTGGGGCTTGTGCAGAGCTGGTTGTGTCTGGAGGCCCCAAGTAAACTCAGGGACTCTTGCCCATAAAGCTGCAGTCAGAAGTGCTTGTTTCCCTGGGTGCTTTGGTGGGCCACTAACCCTGTAAATCCATGGTGCAGGTGGAAAGCAGGAGGATGCACAGCAGCTGCCAGGTACAGTAACAATTGGGCCACCCCAGAGCAGGGGCTGAGCAAGCTTTGGTGCAAATCAGGGCTGACCCACTGATTGAAATAATGGTCTTTGAATCAGGCGAGTTAAATTAAAGGGGATTTCAAATCAGCAGGGTTGGTGGTGGCAAACCTTGTAGTGTGCATGCATTGGTGGTGTTCCAGTCTTAATGCTGAGCTTGGCTGATCAGGCACTGTGCAGCAGGAAACCCACAGGCATTGAATGGGGGGCTGAGGTTTGCTGGAGCAGCTCACACTGGGCTGGCTCGGGGGCATCTGAAGGAAAGGAAAAACAAGCACGAGCAACCAAAACACCTTGAGTCGTTGGCATCAGAGTTATCCAATTGGCAATGGAAATGGTCATGAATGTACTTACACAGGGTGTGTGGTTTTAAATCCAGTATGCTGTTTGTTTTCTCCTCCCCATTTGCCATTTGTAAAGAAAATCAGACCATTTTTCTAGAACACAATGTCAAATTTTCTAGAATATTTTCTAGAATATTTTCTAGAATATTTTCTAGAATACAGTGACAAACAGTCCCTCTGGGGCAAGTGCTGAAGAAGTTTGAGAGCCTCAGTCAGGATTTGCTGTAGGATTTGTGTTCCACTGTGAGCAAATAACCAACAGAAACAAAACAAAATGAAGCATATTTCTCACTTGTAGAGACTCATTTTCTCAACTCTAGTATAAAAAACATAATAAAATGATAAAACCTTCTTCAAGTTTTTCCTGCTTGGAAAGGTTTCTTGACCAGTTTCTGCAATGTGTGGAGAATTACTGAAAACCAAAAGATTTTTCTGATACTTTTTTCATTTCACCACAAACCAGGAAATATGTCAAGTCCACTCTTGACATTTGAAATAACTCATTTTGCTCCTCAAGACTCTATTTGCCTTTTCCATATACAGTATGGAAAAACAAGGGTTATTTTAAATGCTTATTTTAAAACTACCCATGTATTGTGCAAATGAACTAACTCAAAAGGAAATATTTCAACCCTTTTAGTATTTGCATAACATTATCTTAAAATACAAACAATAACACATAAAAGGACTAAAACAATGTACATAGTACTGTGTAGACTGCCCTCACCAACTCCTTTACTTTGTTAAACGTGGTTCATATTGATTTATTATTATTATTGTTATTATTATTCCGTGCTTGAGTTTTTGCCTTTACTTTGTAACACTTTTATAATGTCATTTTGCTTTTGAAATTTACGTTAATTCATTGAAACCAGTTTGATTTTGGAGAAAAATGCCATGGATGTTTGTTGTTTTCGTTTTGTGCATTTGTTCATGCTGTTGCTATTATTTTTTATTTATTGTTTCTTTATCCATTATTGCTCAGTAGATTCTTCCCATCCCTCCTCCCACCCTCCTTCAGCCACAGATGGTGCAGCAGGTGCAAATGCCACCGATAATGCAAATGCCAGCTTAGTCAATGGTACGTCACTCCACCCGGCGTGTGTGCTTTGAGGGCTTTGTCTCCTGACTGTGTCACATCCCCCTTCCCCTTCCCCTTCCCTTTTCCCTCCCCTCCCTTCTCTTCCCTTCCCTTCCCAGGCTGCACAGATGGGGGGTGTGCCTGTGACTCCCCTCTGAGAGATCCTGCTCCATCAATTCGGTAGCAGTTCAGCAGAGAGGCCCCAGAGATGCTGCAGCTCACTTGATTCACACAGAATTCAGCACGGGAGGGGCAGAGGTAGCAATTATGGGGTATCTGCCATTAATTACATCTACAATCAAAGTAGCAGTTAAGTCAGACTAGCTTCCAAACTGGAGTAGATTCATGGGAAGTGTCTCTGTAAAGCCCTTTTCTCCTTTCTCAGCCTGGATGTGAAGGAGCACTCTGATAAATGCATTTTATCTGCTTGTCCTCTGGTGTGCCACTCAGGATCCTGAGTCCCCATGGGGTGTCATGGAGTGCTGGATCAGCAGGCTGGCTCAGTTCTACCAACACTGCATCAGGAGCAGCTTTAGCTGCCTTGAGCATCTCTTTCAGAAGCAACTGAGAGGTTTGAGGGATATTTTTTTGTGCCCCCAGTGCTGTCCTGCTAAGCCTGCCTGTGTATACTAAACCCAAACTGAATATTGCTGCAGTCACTTTGGACTGTCTCTCAGTACAGGTTCCTGACCCCACTTAGCATGCAAATATTTCAGGATCTCATTCTAATAGTCTCATTCCAGTATTACATTGAATGGAATGGGTCAATATTAGTCTAGGCATCAGCTGTGTTTTTCTGCTAATCAGGTACATGAGGCTTTATTTGCCATAGAAACCTTTCCCTCTTGTGCAGTGCCAAAAATACTGACAAAATAATTCTACTTTTCACCATGTTTGTGATAGAATTTTTTTTTCCATGCAGGTCAGCAGTTGTTGCATTATACACAGAAATGAGGGTTTCTGACAGCAATACCAACTGCTCAAAAGGACTAAGATGTGCTAGTGTGGTGTCTTATTTAAAGCAATTTCAGAAGAAGTCTTTCAATCTATTTTTAAATGTTTTTAAAGAAACATATAACCAGATTTAAAACTCTGTCCCTCACAACCTGAGTTTGCCAGAAAACAGATTTACCATCCTTACATCTCACTGCACTACAGGACTCTCCATCCTCCTGGTTGCAGATTCCTTAGAGGCAAAGAAGCAGGAAATTCCTGGTGAATGTTTGAGTGTGCAGCAGTGAGAGGGTGGCCAGGCCCTGGCACAGGTTAGAGAAGCTGCCCCATGCCTGGAAGTGTCCAAAGGCAGCTTGGGCAGAGCTTGGAGCAGCCTGGGCTGCTGGGAGCTGTCCAGGGGCTGGAACAAGACAGGCTTAAGGTCCCTTCCAGCCCAAACCATTGTGGGATTCTGGGAGATTCCCATGACAGTGTTAGTTGGGAGTGTAAACCAAACACACCAGTGCAGAGACTCACGTTTCCTCCCAGTGTTTGCTCTCAATGCCTGGACCTAATGAGGGAATTGAGTTCCCAGGGGGATTAAATCAGTGTGTGAAGGATGTGATTTCCTGACATCCTCTCCCCATCACAGACAGTCCTTACTGGACCTGTTTATCTGGAGCTGCAGTTCCATCCTCATGCTTCTCAGGACACAAAGGCTAGAGGACAAGGGTTTGGTGCAGCTGATGCATTTGGGCTTTTGTCTCTTCTGAGATGAGGCAGTTCAGTTAATTCTGCACATTTTTGGTCAGTGTGGTGATGTGATGAACCTCAGCCACAAATCCAAAACACAGCCCATATCGGCTACTGTAGCATTTTATCTAAAGTCTCATAGCTTTGTGTGGAAAATATCTTCAAATAAGAAAATAAAAAAAATATACTAGAATAAGTACCATGCTCAGGAAATGCTATTGCTCATTACCTGAAAATGAACCCATTCCTGTTGCAGATAAAATGTTTTTATTGTTAGTTATCAGTATACAATTGCCACAAAAGAAGTGTTTTGTTTTCAGTCAGTGAACCTACAGTGATAAATTCATCTAGTTTGTGACCCAGCCCATGTGTTACCTGCTGGATTGAAGGAACTGTTAGAAATTCTGTTGGGGTCCAGGAGCTGAGATCAAAGCACTTCATTGTTAAAACTAGGGGCAATATGTTCCATTTTTAAAAGGTTATAAACAGGGCAGAAAATTTTGCAGAAAGGAAAAATTCATCTGATTTCAGAATATTATATTTAGTAAATATAATTTTAAAAAATGAAACCCTGGGAAGCAGCAGTGACTGCTTACAGCTTGTTTACCCCAAATTTGATTTCCTTTCAGTAGAGCAATCTACCCCGAGCTTGGTTTCCTTCCAGCAGAGCACTGCCACCTTCCCAAAGCAGGATTGCCATGGTGGGTTGGTGGAGTCCTTTTGGCATTTGAATCTCAAGGAGTTTGCCACCTAAAAATACATCCAGAAAATACCAAAATGGCATAGAAATACCATGACAGCCTCAGAGAAATGGCTCAGCTGAAATACTTTGTAAATCCTGGTGTGTGTACTGCACTCCCATTCAGTTCCTGCAAAGCAGTTGGAATGCATTTTAAAATATTTGCTGAATTTTAAGTGAAGTTGTTTCGTGAGTGCTTGGAAGAATTAGCTAAAACTTCCTAGTTGAAACAGAGGAATCAGATTTATTCTTGTGTAAAGTGGTTTCCTGATGCAATCCTGAAGCAATTGATAACTAATTTCTGATGCCAGAGACAGGGCTTGGTTGCTCTGTCCCATTAATGGCTCTCCAGAAGGAGCTGAGCCAGGTGAAGGGGAGTCTTGTCTTTGAAAGTTCATGTTTTGGGGTAAGAAGTTAGAATTGTGAGCAAAGGCAACGTGCAAAACATGTCCTATTCAAATTGCAGAATACAGGTTGGATTAGGAGGCTCTAAATTCTACTTTAAATGTTCTGATTTTTCACCCTGCCTTAGAAAAGGGATAAAAATAAACTCAGATTTCTCCAGCCTGAATACTGTTCATTTTACTTATTACTCAAAAAGAAAAGAAGGAAAGATTTGCAGAATTGTGCAAAAGTAAATTCTATTTTTGAAAATTTTTTCAAATCATATTATCAAAGTATTAATAAATACTAAAGATTTAAAATGTTTCTAATCAAAGGACAAAGGTCAGAAAGATGAGGCAGCATTTCTGGTCCTGGCACTGCCTGAAAGGAGAAAGGATCTCTCAGCAGTAGCATTCTATCACCTTTATTTCTGTCTAAATTTCTCCCTTTGCTCTTAATTTATGGCAAAGTGCAGCCTTAAAATTCTTTGGAACAGAAGGAAATAAATCCTTTACAGCTTTCTTTCTCATAACTACACAGCTCACCTGTTGGTTGTTCTGTCTAAATAACTGCACTGTAACTAACTGTGATGACCTTCCCCTCCATCCCTCAATGACCTAAATGCTAAGAGTTTTAAGAATATATTTTTAAATACCTAAGTTTACGTTGTTGTTAACAATTGTTTATTTTGTGTACTGGTATTTTTACATCACTTGATAATTATGATACCCCTTTTAAACAGCAAATATATCTCCTAAAGGTCCATACTTTGATTTACCCTGGAAAATAAGCTCTGTTTGGGTGGGAGAAGCCGTGTTGGGGTTCTGGTGGTGCTTTGGTGGGTTTTTGGCTGGGGAGATGGTTCAGTCCTGCTGCTGCAAGGTGTTGGACTGGGCTCTGCAGGAGCAGCTCCAGGGCAGAGCATGGAGCAGGCTGCCTGCTCCCAGGAGCACTGCCCACTTCCCAGCAGGGCTTTGTGCTCTCCCCAGAAATCAGACCCAGAGGGGTTTTAAGTCTTCTTTGTTAACACCTCTTTGAATTAAACCAGCCCAACTGTGCGCTCTGTGCAAAGGTTTGATGGGAATTTCCTCCAGGTTCATAGATCTGTGCCAAGCAGGAGCTGGGGGAGGTGAATCCTCATGGTCCAAAAGTCCTGGTAGAGCCCAGGGGGGAGTGGGATGGGAAATAACAACAAGAGCAGGTGCTCAATGGTTTATCCAGCATGGGATAAACCATTATGGGAGCAGCGAGGTGCTGAAAGGTCAGGACATGTCCTTTTCTCTGCTTTGGGATTTGCAGTTTCTCAGGGGGGCCTATTTAGGCAAATTTATGACTGATTTGGCCACTTTGGATCTCTTTGGAGAAGGCTGGTTTAAGTGTTCTCCCCCTCA
Source organism: Xenops minutus (assembly GCA_035221455.1). Classification (NCBI taxonomy): domain Eukaryota; kingdom Metazoa; phylum Chordata; class Aves; order Passeriformes; family Furnariidae; genus Xenops; species Xenops minutus. Next base: position 18,079,251 of record JAWWEE010000021.1, read on the forward strand.
GTGAGAAGACAAACATGCAAGATATTCCATTTTGCTTCTATTCATTCGCAGCACAGAGTGAAAGAATGAATATATGAAAGAATGAAGTCAGGAGGGGAAGATGTTCCTGCTGACACGTTTTTGAATGAATTCCAATGATACATTTCTTACTAGAATGTGTCAACAGTCCTGTAAAGGTTTTTTAAGTTAATTTTCCTTAGCATTATTTTTTATTGTGCATTATAAATAACTACAAAAAGAAACTGCTCTTCCTTCTGAATGTATTATTTGTGAAACTCGAGTAGTCTTTGCCATAACTTCATATTCATAAGGGATTCCACCAAGAATTTTTGAACACATTTGAAAATATTCAGTTGTTATTCTGAGTACAAAAGTTTGGTATGCTCTGATTTGCATTTTACCATTTTTATTTGGTGCACACTTTGCAGTGAAGTTTTTCCAGTTAAAAAAGGCCCAAACAAAGAGGATTTTGGTTTAGTAAAACTTTGTGGAGCTAAAGTGTTAAACTGGAGATTGAAGATGCCCTTGGTAAATCTTTCTTTAGGATAAATCTGAGTAAAGGATTGAACCCTTTGCACTTTTATTTACAGAAGCGATTTGCTAAATGATACAACCAACTGAGGAAGATGTAATTTTAAAACCATATCTGATTTACAATTTTATTTATTTATATATATTTTAGCACTACTATTTCTATGTTGTCTCAGTTTGCTAAAATAATGAAGGTGATTCTTGAGTACATTAAGAAAGCCTCACTCTGTACTGGTGTGTACCACAACTACACCTGCCCATTTTTAAAGTCCCAGCCCTCTGAAATATCAGTTCAGGAACATTATGCCAGTATTCAGCTTTCTACTGGATTCTCTTTATAGTTTCACCCTCTTAATTAATGCAGTTTTCTCCAAGCTCTGTGCTGATACTCAGTATTTAGCATGTTAAAACACCAAATGTGCCTGCAGTTCCTTGGATGTGCCCAGCTAAGCTGGCCATGGGAATGTGTGGAAACAAGGGATGGTGACTGAGTCCCCGTGACATGTTCATGGCTTTTGTCTGCCCATTTGATTTGAATTCCCATTTTCATGTTCTGTCTTGGGTGAAGATTGTTTACTGTCTATTGTCTGTTGAAATTTTTCATCATATAGGCAAAATGCAGGATGGGAATATGGAGAACAGCCAGAACAAAGGTAATCTTCTTTCATATTAAGGAGGTTGTGGATTTTATTTTTAGCATGTAGTTCAATTCTGTGAAAAAGTAAAGTGAAAACCTGTGATTTGTGCCTGTATGTGAAAATGGCCCTATTGTTCAACCAGAATGTTAAAAACCCCCTGAACAACCAAACCCAACAAAAATCCTCCCCAAGAGATTGTAACTTCCTGAAGTTTGATGTGTCAGATATTAGGATAGGAGATCGGTGTTTGGAATATCCATTTGAAGATGTAATTTCATGTCTCAAAGCTCATTGGAATTAATTTTCCCTGTGGAAGTTATGTATGCTACACATTGTGAATGATTTTCCAGCCCTATTTTTGTATGTCTCTTCATCTTTGGTGTTTAATGGTGTCATATGGACCTATTTGCTTTTGCAGGGAGAGGGTAAAGCAAGAACAAAAGGAAACCTTAAGGCCCAAGGGTTACTTAACAATGTGAAAGGCAATTATAAGGATAAATAACAGGAGGAGTAAGAATCTTAGGAGTTTCTTCTTTAATATACAATTTCAGGAAGACATTGAAATCAATATTTTGCTTTCTCTGAAGCAAAGTCTTGGCTCCCTTTTTATTTATGAGACACAGCTCTCATGATTTCTTTGGGTTATACCAAATAAAATGACAACTTTCTCTTCTCAGATAACACTAAAGATCACAAAGGTGATGGATCAGAAACTAAATAGATAAACTCAGTTGTTAATGGTATAAAAGTACCAAATAAAATGCTATGAAATGAATAATCACTAGGGTTAGATAGACAAATTAGAATTCCAGGTCACATAAGCATGGTCTTGTACAATCTCTTCATGAATGTCAAAGCAAAGCTGTTTCATTTCATTCTATTTAATTTCTTGTGTCCAATACGAACCAGACACATACACATATATAAACTGCAGTGTCATTGCTTTTAAGAAACATGTCTTTGATCCCAAAATAAAGTTTCCTTGTGTTAGCATTCTTCCAGGAGAGGATGGTTCAGCCCTCAAATGATGTGTGTTTTTTGGGGGAGATTGATGGTGCCATCACCATGGCCCCAATGGACCATTTCCTTGAGCACTGAATGCTAAGGAAACTTTATAATTGTGGCATTATCTAGAATAGTGGGTTGCAGAGTGTGCTCCCCTGGTCACTGAGGTGCCTGTGCAGCCAGAGAGGTGAGCACAGATCATCTGGGGAGCCACATTACCTTCAAAATGCTCCAGAGTTTAGAGTGAGACCATCTGCCTGCCAAAGCCCCCAGCTCTGCTATTCTAGGCAATCCTGCAGTGCTGACACCCTGGTTGCCAAGCCATCTGCAAGACATGAAGTGATATATATGTGTATAGCAGAGTGTCCTGGGTGCTTTCAAAGACAACAGAGAAACCCAGTGGTCTTCCTGCTCCCTGACCTGTTGTGGGTCCCTGTCCCCACGTGTATGGAGTGCACAGGGATGTGCTTGTACAGCTGTGCCTGCCCAACCCTGGGGGCTCACAGGGTGGTTCTGGTCAGAATGGTCCCAGCCAGCTGGTTGGCTTCAGTAAGTATGAACACTGAGCTGAAAGACTGAAGCAAAGCTCTGGAGTAACAGTTCTGTTCTGCCTTGTCAGCCAAGCAGCAGGACGGGGCTGCTGCCATGGAGATGCAGCCACTGAAGAGTGCAGAAGGGGGAGAGGGAGATGACAAGGACAAGAAGAAATCCAACATGCACAAGAAAGAAAAATCTGTCCTTCAGGGGAAGCTGACCAAGCTGGCAGTCCAGATAGGCAAAGCAGGTATGGCTGGGGGGCTGACCAAAAACCACAGTGTTAATAAGACCTAAGAGTTGCAAAACACATTTGTTTTGAAAGGGGCAAGCCTCTTTTGCTGCAATATTTAGAAATGGGTCACCATAAAACTGTTCTAAGCATGGTACATTGTATTGACAGTTTTTTCTTCCTCTGAAAATTAGCTTTGACTGTCGAGAAGCTGGAAGCTTTGGGCAACTTGGATTGTAATGAGTATTTGAATCAAAATGAAATGTAGCTTTTCTCCTGGTTAATATTCCCAAGCACAGTCATTCCATATTTAGTTTCCTCTCCCCTTACAACTTCAGAGTGCACAGTTCCAGAATCTCTGTCATCTCACAATATCACTCACACAGTACTCCCCTGTGATGGGTTCTGAGACCACTCTTCTCTCTGAACGCTCATGTCCCTGCCTTTTACCCACGTATGGCACGTGTTGATTCTTGTATCCAGAGCCAGCAGGTCCCTGCTGTTGGAACCAGCACTTCTCCAACATGTGGGTCGGAAGTGGAAACCTTCTGTGATGACCTAAAGTCCATTAGGTTTGTTTTCCAGTGGTATTGAAGAGGTTCTGACCTCTGTCCGGACGCTTGGCTGAGGTTCTACAACAGCTTCCTCACTGTTCCTCTGCTCCATCTCCCCTGTCCTTCACCACCCTGATTCCTGCCCCACAGGTTCCTTCCCAGTGCTTTTAAAGTTCCTTTCAGTCAGCTGATCAGAACCCCAAGGTGCCAATTCTCTGCCTGAACTGTGTGGTTATCACCTCTGATATCCAACTGATGCTTTGCCCAGTTTCATATGGCTCCTTTGTTTCCCAGGATTATTAACTCTTAAATTAAATACCCTTCTACATTGCCTTTGATTGTTGCACTCTGATGTTTCAGCAGGCACATGAAGATCACTGTTAAAGTGATTGTGTAGGGATTTCTAACCATAATGTGGCAAGTAACATGAATGAAAGTCATTAATTATTGCCTCATCTGTTCTCTCACTGGGCAGTCTGTGGGGCTGTCGTGTGCTGTCAGGAGTATTTGGCTCTACAGTATTTTCATGGATTTTCCTGTATCCTCTGGCACACTGATCTCCCTGACTCATCTGGTTCCTGTCAACCTTAGCAGCCTTCAGCTTACCAGTTTTTTGCAACAGCCATCAAGACATGAAATTCACAGCGTTTTCCTTCTACTGCATGATCTCATTAGGGAGAAATTAATTTATTCTGAAGTGCAGGCTTAACTGCTTCACAGAAACCTGCCAGAGAGCAGGAATCTTAGCAAGGCCAAGCTGAGGCTCTGCTGGAGTTTCGTTTGTATACTCCAAGCCAGGATCAAAACTGTGGAGGAGGAGTGCTATCCTCGCAGTCTGTGCTGCTGCCAGAGCTTATGAAATGTTTGGCATCTTTGGTGAATTCTGGAAAACTTTTTATTAATGTCTCTCCTTCTTTTGGATCTCTCCTCATGAAAATACACACTTTCTGCATGTCCCTTTGAAAAGGGAAACCTTAGAAATATCAGCATTTATAACATTTTCAAGAAATGGGGTGAAAAACTGTTCAGTGGGTAATTCTGGGTTACTGCCCCCTTGTATTCACCCAGACACATCCATAGGGCTTTTCTAAACTATTTGATACAGCAACATAAACTAGAGAAGACTACTTTTCTCAGATCTCTTAAAATACATTTGTTTAAGAGAAAGGTGAATTGTTTGAACATGGATTGACTAGTAATGTGTGAAAGGTGGAGGCTAAAAGGACAGATAAATGTTGGAACAGGCAAAGTAACAGTAAATAGAAAAAACTTGGCTGAGTGACAGAGGAACTCCTGGAGAACTGCACTGACTGGGGAGTTTTCAAGGCAGCAGTGCCTGAAAATGAGTGCAGTGTGATCCAGGTGCTCTGTAGAATTCATGGGGGTTTCATGTACTGGAACATATGGCTAATTGTATCATAACAGTGTTTCTTCTTGTGCACTTGATCATTATCATCATGAGTAGTATCGGTGAAAAATGTCATGGGGAATAAGAAAATGACTTCATCTCGAATCCCACTTGCACAGGCCTTCAGTTGTGTTTGGGTTTGTGGCAAGGCAAGCTTTCTCTTTGCAGGTTTGGTGATGTCTGCCATCACTGTCATCATTCTGGTCCTCTACTTTGCCATCGACACCTTTGTGGTCAACAAGAAGCAGTGGCTGCCTGAGTGCACTCCTGTCTACGTGCAGTACTTTGTGAAGTTCTTCATTATTGGGGTCACTGTCCTGGTGGTTGCTGTTCCTGAGGGGCTCCCACTGGCTGTCACTATCTCTCTGGCTTATTCTGTAAAGGTAAGAGACATTAAAAATAATCAGGAGAAAAATGCTGTTTGGCTGAGTTTACTTGTGAGTTTTACCAGGTGTAATGAAAACTGGTCTGAAAACGATGTGCTCAAAATGGCATTGAGAGTGAAGTTGCTTTAAAGTGAACTTAGATTGAAAGTATTTCTGACAAAAATGCGAATAAATATGTATTCTGATACATCCCTTTAAAACCACACAAAGCAGGAATATCAAGTAGTAAAAATACCTATTGCATTTGCAAGGAACAAGGTATTTATTGAGCAGCATTTACTCTGAGAATAGTCCAGTCTTTGGATAAGGAATAATTTTGTATTCAGATTTTCTTGTGCAATAGTACAAGGTTTTGACAAGGATTTGAAGTCTTCAGGAAGACTTTTCAAAGAAATTCGTTTCACTGGAGCTTTCCTGTACTTTTCTGAAATGCAGCTGCAGTTCTTTGAAGTCAATGTAAATGACTCTATTAGGAAATTAAAGAGGATTAAAATCCTGGACTTGTGGATTACTTTAGCAATTTAGGCAGATGAGACTTATTTAAACTTTCTGGCAGTCTTCGATGAAGTGAAGTTTATTTCCATTTAGCATGTAAACAAATGATGAACTTTAGGAGGGAATATCTTGATTTCTGTGTAGCCAAATATCATCATTATTAGGGGAAAAAAAAGAGCATGTCTCAAGGGTGGCATTTTGCTAATAAGACTGTAGCTGCTTTTAAAATAATTTCTCATTTTCCTTATGTCCTTTATCTGACACCTCTCTCCCCTTCCCCTGGAATAGTCCATCTGTGTGCTGCAAGGTAATATCCTGGCATTCCAAGCATTACTAAGAAAAGGCTGAATATTTGCTATAATGATAATGTTTTAGAAATCCTGCTGGTTTTGTTTTCTATAACTAATCTTTGCTGTTATAGCCATTTATCAAAACGTATCTATACCTAGCAAAACCGATGGAACTATTTTGCTTTGTGAAAGGCAACATTTTTCAGGGATAGTCACACCTTGTCGGTACCAAGGGTTGGGGATGTTGGCCCAGATCAAAGCTCTAGTTCACGAGCGAGACTCCACCCATTCCCCCGTGCTTTTATACCTGCTCTCAAGACTCTCCCAGAGCACATCCTGAAGGGTTTCTCTGTTTCGGGGGTCCCCTGCTCAGAAAATGATGCGGGATAACAACCTGGTGCGGCACCTGGACGCCTGCGAGACGATGGGCAACGCCACGGCCATCTGCTCCGACAAGACGGGCACGCTGACCACCAACCGCATGACCGTGGTGCAAGCCTACGTGGGGGACGTGCACTACAAGGAGATCCCCGAGCCCGACTCCATCCCTGCCAAGACCATGGAGCTGCTGGTCAATGCGATCGCTATCAACAGCGCTTACACCACGAAAATCCTGGTGAGCGGCTTTTTGGGGTTTCTTGTTTCATTGGGCAGCGAAATGAAACGCAGCAGAAGGAGGGGGAGGCTTTTTTAGGCAGTGATAGGTCCATGGCATCCTGGTGTAGGAGTGTTAGATACTGTTGAGGTCCTCAAAATGAGAAAAGGTGCTGGAAAAAGTATGTATTTTACGGTTTGGGTTTATTAAGGGTGGGGATTCACTTGTAAGCACAAGCCCATGGGACATGTAAAAAGCTCCTGCTGTCATTAGATTGGGATGGCCCAGTTTTGGGGCAGATGAATTCACTACCACAGCTAGTTGCTACTGAGACTTCATGTGTGTAAAATGCTGTGTGTCTAAGAACTTTCAATTGATTCTCAAATAGGACAAATTAGATTGGTTAAATCAGTGAGATTAATGAACTTTATTCCTTGTGGTTTCAAGTGAGTTACATCCAGAAGGATTTTATTCAGTCTGTAAAGGAGGCCAGAATGGAAATCTCCATTTTGCTTGTGGCATTAGGTTCTTCTGCACAGAGCTAATTAAGAGACTGAAAAGTTTTGCATTTCCAATAGATTTGTTCTTTGAAAGGTCAAGCTGAAAGTTAATGTTGCTGAACAAATAGAATTTTTTTTAAAATTTATGAATATACGTTTTGTCCTTTTTATAATTCCATGCTGAGCTGCATAATATAGTCATGCATACACTTTGTTTGTTTTAAAAGTAGTCTTTTAAATTACAATCCCAGAAAACAAACAGTGCTGAGTGCTAGAACATACATCTTGCTGTGTAAATATCTGGATATTAGTAGTAATCCACAGTGGGAAGAAGAATGTTTAGAGGAGCCCACAGAGCTATGCAGAGGTGTTTTGGACTGAATGCTGCCGAGGGTTGTTTGAGCAGGAGTGGTGTGTGAAGTTGGGCACTCTGGAGACTGAAACGTGGGCACACCCAGCCTGAGCCAGGTCCTCCAGCCCAGTGGGCAGGGAGTCCCTGGGCACTGCCCCAGGCAATGGCTTTGGGGGTCTCATTTGTGTGCTGGGACCGAGGCAGGGTAACAGAGAGGAATTTGGGGTGAGGGATGCCAGGTACCTGGGGTAGGGTAGGTGCTGCAGTGGGGACACAAGTCACACACCAGGTCACCCTCTCTGAATCCCAGAACAGGGTTAGGTTTTGGCACCAAACTTTCCAGTCATGCATGTGTGATATTAAGTTTAATAGTCTGTCTTTTTCATGTGCTAATAATTTCATTTAGCTGAAAAGTTTCTGGTCAATAGTAGTTCTAAAATGGTCTTAATATTGTTTTGAATTTGGCTTTTCTTTTTATGCTGACTTGTCCTCATTGCTTCTTGTTGAAATCAGTTGTGTGTGCATATTAAAAAGAGTCAATATTTCACCATCTCAGTACCTTTTTGAATATGCACACATAACTCATATCTGTGAAAGTGATAAATGGGTGAAATCCCATTTTTTCTGGGTGCAGATCAGGTAACAGCTTGACGTTGTCTGTGTAAAATTAATGGTGATTTTTAGCTCTAAGGAGCAGCATCAGGTCAAGCCTTGTGGTTTGGCCCCCATGAGAATCACTGCTCCAGTATCAGAGGAGATCATTTCATTGCTTGCTTAGCACAATCTGAAGCTGAGCTTCAAGATCCAAGGTATTGTTCCATAGGCCATTTGAACTCCTCAATAAATACAGTAAAAATTACCTCGGGGAGTTGTTTCCAGCATGAAACACCCCATTATTTCTCTAGCTGCTGCTACTGAATGCACACTTGTGCACTCATTCTGAGAGCATGTTTAATCAAATTGTGAAGATCAGCTCCAACCCAAGGGGCCTGGCAGAGTTATGGTGCTAACACTGAGGTTTGCATCTTCTATTTTTGGCTATCTAGTTATGCATATGCTGTAAATTGTGCTTTGTATGAACTTCTGTTCACAGGGATCACATATGGGACCATAAAATTAGCCAAGATGCTCTGCTGAATGAGAAATATTCCCTCTTGCATTGTCTTTTGATTAAGGGGCAATTGAACCATTGATAAAAATATAAAAAGAAAATAATATCAGTGCTTGGGATAAAAGATTTGAATTTCCCTGAGAAATTAAACACAAATTATGCCAGCTGAACAATAGCATCATTAAATATAGTTCTTTTTAATGCATTCCAAGATGAAGTTACTGAGGGAGCTGATTTTGCATTCCATTAACTTCAGAGCAACTTTAATGCTGCTTTAATACCATTTCTGTGAAGCTGCTGTGCAGAAACCTTTCTTTTCAGTATTCGTGTTTTAGGGAGCTGTCCCATGTGCAATAAAATCAGCCTTCCTGAGTTTCTGTATGTGAGCTGGGCTGGGCACTGTAAAGCATCTCACTCTGAGAACTAAAATTTGCATTTTGAGAATATTTCATTGCTCTTGAAGGAGAAGTACAGTGATCTCAGATATCACAGAGCAGCAATGAAACAGAGACTCCAAACACCAGAACTATGGATTTGAACGTTTCTGTGCAGCTCTTCTTGCATAATTTCACTTTTAATTAGGAAGGGCTTTCTTCTTTTAATTTCCTGAAAGCTGTCCTAGGCACTGGGTGGGTCTAATGTGTTCCTCTGAAGGAGACATCCCAATTAGGATTTAGCTGAGTGATCTTCAGCACCAGTGAGGAAGTGCCAGCTGGGCCTGTTATTGCTGGGAACTAAGAGAGACATTTCATTTGGTGCTTGGTGGGTGCCCAGGGGGACCAAAAGGGTGATGGATCTGCAGCACAGCCACTGAGATCCACTGGGGGAAGGGAAGGTGTTCATTCACCCTCTTTTGTGTAGTGACTTGGGCCTGAACATACAGTGAATAATCTTATTAAAAGCAGTGAAACAACATTTCTAAGTCCTTTGCACGGAAAGCAGTTCCAGGGATTTTGGCCTGGAATTTCTTGTTAAGGATAAACAGTTCTGTTGCCTGATTGTGTGGTGCAGAATTCTGGGGGAATGCACTGCCTGCTGCTGAAGGGAGGCTGGCAGAGGAGGTCTTGAACCCAGAATGTATGGAAGCTACAAGAAAAAATTGCATTCTACAAGAGGGAAATGTTGAAAGTAATGGAAAATAAGATTTTAGCACACCAGCTGCTTTGCAGGAATAGATGGAAATCCATTATTTGTGTTGAGAACATGGATGGAGTAGCCAGGTGAAGGGTTTCTTTCATTTGGGGGGAATATTTGCACCCAAAAGAAATACAACTATTGGGGTTCTTGGGAGACAGGAGCAGACTTTCTAAAGGAATGCAAAGTGCAAAATATACTTCTTACAGATTTTGGTTTTTTTTAAATCAAAGACTGAAGTTCATTTATCAGATACTTGGATTAAGCTTGACTTTTTAAAATTTGTTTAATCAGATGAAAAAAATGACCTCAAGAATAATATATGTATACACACATACATTATTTAAGCAGGAGAACCTTAAGGTAATGCTCTTTTACCTTCTGTAGTTTCAACACTATCAATAGAGTAAGGCCTTCTTAAAGACAGCTTGAAAGTGGTTTTGGGGAACATGGATATTTGGAAGTTTCCTACCAAATCATTTAAACAGTCGAGGTGTAGTAGGGGTGTTTGTGGGTATTCCATACATTTCCCCCCATTAATGTATACAGTTCCTAGTGATGGGAAGGAGGATTGAAATGCCATCTTTTCCACAGTAGTTGCTTGTGGTTGTGTTTGTTTCTTGTGTTAAAACACAGGTAACTTTACCATTTGCTTTGGCTGCCCTTGGAGGTTCAGGCCATCTTTTATTTTATCCAACTTAGTTCACCTGCTTTTATTCCATCATGTTTTCCCCACCCAGATCCAGGCTCTGTCCCCAGGGAGCTTTGCAGTGGTGGTTTTGGGAGAGAAGAAGGGCTTGAGGGAATTGTGGCGACACTCTCAGCAGTGACCATCCCTCACAACCTTTTTTACCCCTGCTTGCTTTCCTCAGGCAATGCTCAAAATGAAATTCTACCTTTAGATAATGTGTCAAGCTCTCAGTAATTTGTGTTTTAAGGCTGGTAAGGAGTGGACAGCTGTTTTATATAAGGATAGAGCTGTGGAATGATGTGTTCTTACATAATGCCACTGGAAATGAACAGTGAGAAACATATCTGGAATGAGATTTTTCAGCTTGGCCCTTGTAATGGCACTGGACCAGCTTGGTTTTGGTGACATCTGGCTTTGGATGAGGAGGCGAGAAGAAGGAGCAGTGGGCTTGAACCACCTTCCTGCATTGTCATCATGGAATACATTGGGAATGGCAAAATCCTCTTGTGTAATTAAAATCATCTACAAAAATTCACAGAAAAATATATTGAAAGGAAGCTCCTCAGCTGGCAGAATGATGAGCTGCTGGAGGAATTCAAAGATACTGATTTTTTTCACTGCCTGAAAAAGAATACAGGATTTTGTCTGAACTCAGGGAACTCTGCTCCAGGTTCTGCAGTTTGGGTTCTGCAGTCCTGGGGATACAGAGAGTTACTAAATATACAATACCAGGAGAACCAGGTGCTGGGCCGTTTAAAATGAGAAACTTGTTTGATTTAATTGAAGATTGGTTGAGCTGATTTCTAAGCATGTGTATGTTTTGTGAGAGGTTTTATTTCATAGGCAAAATTATTTCTGTCATAGGTAAATTTATATCTTTATTCCATTTTTTGTGTGTTCTCAGTGTTATACAACTGGATAATGTAGCTATAAATTATACATGGGAACAAACAATGCAGGCAAAAGCATCTTTCTATATATAAGCCAGTCATCACCAAAAACTCCCCAACAACACATTCCTTAAAACTTTCCATAAAGCCTTTGGTAAGCATTTTGTCAGAATAACTTAGGCAGACAAGCCCCACTGTGGTGTGTGCATTACTTACTGTGCCAACAATAATTCCTGGGGTGATGGGTCATGTAGTGGATTGGCTGTGCTGCCAGGAGGGGTCACTGGCACTGACACTCCTGCCCACTCCTCTGTGGTTCCCACTCAGCTCTCCTGGCACACAGGGGGTGCCTGTGCTGCCTCAGGGGGTGGCTGTGGAGGGAGAGGCTGGAGAAATGAAATAACCCTGCTGTGTATCATAACAGGTTCTTCCCACACTAGCTAGGACCAAGGGAAATTCGACTTCTTTATTTTCTTTCCTTGTGCAACAGAGAACAAGGTAATGACCCCTTCCTTCATACTGGCCCTCTTTGCCTTCAGAGTTTGGGCATTGCAGAGTCCATTTATTCCTACTGGAATAAATCATCACTGCAAGGTTATAAAGAGGACTGACAGCCACTTGGTAGCTTTTGTGTTACTATATTATCATTTCAGACATTAGTTTGGTTTTTTTTTTCCTGCTTGCTGGTATGAAAATGAGTAAATCAGATTTTTAACTTATGATGCAATATTTTTGTTTTCTTAAAGGAAGATAATACCTTCAAATGTGGTAATTTAATACCAATTTTATAGAAAACTGTAGTGGTTTTATAACCAAAGATACACAAGCTGGCTTCTTAGAAATCAATGTGCTTCATAATGAAATATGGCATTAATATCCCTTCATATTTATGTTACGTAAATACTGAATTTATTTTATATAATATATAGTTTTAGCATCTTTTCTTTTTACTCTCAGTGTGGTTTATTCCTCGGGGATGGGGGGGGAACAACACCAAACCACCAGAAATGCTCAAGTGGTACAATGCCTGAAGTGTAACTAATGAACACCACAGTTTATGCCAGAAAACACTGCTCATTTCAGAGCAAGAAATGGCACCAGTTCCTTTGCTTGAAGAAGTTGGCTTGTTCATTGCTGTCCTTTGAGAATGGAATTGTGCTTTATAAGATTTATTACCCTTCTGTTAATGCAAGCAAAGAACTGTTTCTTTTGAGTCACAGGTAGAAAGTCAATATGGAGCATATGGAAAGTAAAGATCTGTGCTTTGATGTCTTGTGCAGGTAGAACCCACTGCTCAGTTTTCTGTCAAGCTTCAGGTTTTCTCTTCTTTATTGTGAAGCTCTTGGCTCCTCTGGGTTCCACTCAATCCTATTTCCGTTTTATTTAGAAGTGAGTGTGGGAAGATGTCCCAAAATCCCAGCCTTCCTGCTTTCAGAGATGGTTCCAAAGGAGCTGGAAGGGGTGGCATTCTGAGGAATTGTTACCACTGATTCTGAGCAAACTGAGGGGCTTCTCCAAGGCACGTGACTTGGGTGGATCTGGTGTCTCAGGGGCAGGTGACTTTGACAGGGAGAAGCCAAAAAATGCCTTTATCACCTGGATTCTAACAGAGGAAACAGAAAGATTTCTAAGGAGAGGCTGGCAGAACATTGTAACTTAGCCAAAATCAGACAGCTCCTTATCATCCCTGAAGAAATGACTGGCCTGCTTTGGCAGACGCCTGGCATGGAAAAATGAAGCTTCTAGAAGTTCTAATAATTTAGGACAAGTTTAATAAGTAATTCTGTGAACCTTTCTCACTCATCTTAGTGCAAACAGAGAGCAGCAGAGAATGGCTGGCTGCTGGTGAGTCCTTAGGGAGACACCTTAGGGATATCTCCCCCCCTGAAGTCGTGGGTGAGTGTTGGGCAGAAGATGTCATAGCACCAAATGAAGGTATTGAGCATGTTAAACAGTTCCACTGCAGGTTTCTTATGCCATTGTTATTTTCCTGCTCTTTCCACTGATTCACATGGGCAGGGAGTTCAGTCACCTTAGAATTCCCCTCACTCCAAAGAAAGGTTGTGAGGGTTGTTTTTGTAGAGGTTGGATATTGAGAAAAGGTGAAAGACAAGATTTTCTGGGGGAATTTTGCTATGAAGAAGGACAGGATGTTCAAGCTTTCCATCATTCCTGCCCTGTTTCCTCCTGAATGAGTAATCAGGCAAAAATTGGCTGCAGTCTCAGTGTGCTGTTGTGCCCAGCAAAGGCATCAGTCTTGCTGTCCTGACTGGGAGAGGGACTGGCCGAGGGACTGAATTTATAATGCAGCTCAAGAGTTATCCCACCAATCAGGCAAAAAATCCCTCCAAGAAAATATTAGCTAAGCATCACTCAAACATATTATATCCACTTGAGCTCATCCCTTTGCCTCCCAAACCCCCAACACCTCCCTCCCCAAAAGCAGGGTAAGAACAGTTGCAGGTGGTACGTGCTGGTAAAGAGGAGTACATTTTGTGTGAGCCCTGCAGTATCTGCTCGTGGGGCTCTCAGCCTCCTTCAGAAAGGGATGCTTGCAGAGCCCTTTTCCTCACACTGGGAATGAGTCCTATTAACAGAGAAGATCTATAATTATGATGGGCTATAATAAGTAGCTTCAGCCAAGTGAAAAAACTTCCTTTTTCATGTGGCTACATTTGCTTTGCACTTACTAAATTTAGCTCCTTAAACTGTACAAGTTGTTTGTAACCGTGCTGCAAACCAGAAAGGCAATGACTATTAGAACTAATAATTCTAGTTTGGTCTTTTTAGTTTGGAGACACTTAGTTTTCCTAGCTGAGATATAGTTAATAGATTTTTGGAGGGGAGGGAGGGCTTGGCTGGATGGTTGTTTTTTCCAGGTATGAAAAGCATAGAGAAGGTGACACAGATGGAAATGAGAGCTGGTGTATGTAGGTACCAAGGAGTAGATGGTGTGTATTTTACAGCTCTGTGGCTGAAATCCATGCACAAGGTGTTAGTTGGAAGCAGCCAAGAGATGCACTTCAAACTACTAGTGGAGATGTTTTTAAAAATGTGAGTAATTTCAATTAAGGGTGTTAAATAATTAACAAAAAATGAAGAGTTTTGATGATTCCACATTCAGAAACATTGAATAAGGTTTTCATAGGCAGCCTTGGTGAGAGAAAGGGGGAAAATTGTCAATAAATTCCTAAAATGTGTAGCAGAGTGGCTGAAAGGCCATTTGCCAATGTACAGTTGCTACTTAGAATGCTGCTGGAACTGAAGAAAAGGTGTATCTGTTTCCATAAACCTCAAAGACGAGGGTTCAGCCCTAAAACAGATGCATGAATGCTTTTACTGTTGGCTAGTATTGGTTCTAATTTGGAAAGAGGGTTTTTAAACTGCAGCTCTTGCCTTGCAATGGAGTTTTCTCCACCTGCTCAGCTCAGCCCTGTGCAGTTTGGGTCTGTTGGCTTTGCCTGCAACACTCCCCAGGCCAGTCTCAAACCAGCAAAGCCTCAGTTTCTCGGGTCTAGACTAAGGGGTGATTTCATTGTGCAGCTCCCAGTTACAGTTCTGCCACTAAGTGCAATTTCTCCTTTGCACTTAGTGACCAATGCTCAGCTCGTTTGTTGGTCATGCCAACAGAGCAAGTGCTTGCAAAGTACATGGGAGAAAGGACTAGAAATTTGTAAAATCCATTAGTCTGCTCTTGAGTGGAACCAGTTTGGTACAGAAATTGTGTATTTGTCCCTCTGGTTTGTGTTCTGGCAATATTGGTAATAGGGGAGAACATGCTCTTGCTTGCTTTTGAGCTGAAACCTTGTACTTAGGCTATATTTAAAGTAAATTGGGTGCTAATTAAAGTGAGCTAGTAACAATTGCTGTGGCTCATTATTTTGATTATATAGGTTACTTGTCACCAGTTCTTGTTGCACTTAAACAAAGCTGGAATGGCACTAGAATGAATCTCACAAGTGCCAGTTCCCTGGGGCTGGACAAAAGGACAAGACCTGTAATGTCCAGATTTGGAAATGAAATGTGCAGTTTGCCAAATTTAGAGCCAAATTGTCATCAAATGGCACATTTTAAGGGAGCATACAAATGGTTTTGCTCAATAACAATAGGAAGGTCCCTAAATACAGATGAATAACATTTTATAGTGTAATAAGTATGCCAAGTCTCCTCTGGGGAAAATGTGGTGAGAAATCTTTGTCAGTAGAATGGAGTTTAATCTCATGTGGGAACCCTAAGGTTGGAGTATCCTAATCATAACTGTGGTTAATCAGTGGTGTCATAACAAGGCAGAGCTCGTTCTCTGCACTGTGATGTGCTGGATGAATTATTGTCATTTGCAACGGGGTGATTTTTGTTCAAAACTATTTTTCTTTTTTAAATTAAAAGACTTCTGACCTCCTATTTTAATAATTTTAATCTTGAAATATAGATTATTTCTTTAAAAAGGCAGAAGTTCAAATTGGAGAGCCAAAATGGGTTAGGAGATGAAAAAGAATAATCATGTGACATCTTTAGGTTACAGAGTCACTAATGAACTGTAATGTATAAATGTAACACCTATGCCAGTGTTTGGGTCCTTGGAATAACTGGTTGAATTACAGCCTTATGGAAAGGTGTTATTAATTTTTACAAGTTATCAGTTGTTTTTGTCCTGGTTTGAAATTAGAAAGCCCTGCTCTGGTCCAAATTAAATTCCTTACATGGATAAATGTAGTTAATTTTAGCTTTGTCAACTACTTCTGCTACAACTCTCCCTCTTTTTCTCTGGTTGTGAGGCTGAAGGAAATGGCAGTGTTTTCTTACTTCCCTGCTGTGCTCAGAACGAAACAGAGGCAACTCCTTAATCAGCAACATGAAAACTCTAAAAGTTCCAACAGTCTGAAAAGATTACAATCCAAATTGTGATCTTCCTTATCAGTCAAATCTATAATATTATTGAAGGTGTGTCCTCAAGGGTTGCAAAGACCAGAATCTGCACAGATATAAGGATGAATTTTTATTCCTGAAGACGTTCTGAAAATAAATTGATAGCATTTTGCTGCTGTGCAGCTGATGCCAGGGGTTTGTAGGGAAGCTGTTCCTGTCTCAGGCCATGGGTTTTGCCTTTTCCTGGTTTTCTCCCCCATCCCACCCCGGAGGGAAGGGCAGTGAGCAGGAGGCTGTGGGATCCTTGGTCACCAGCTGGGGTTACACCATTCTTCTGGCACCAGAGTGGCAGGGAAATCCTACATGAGCCTGGCCCAGCTATGGCTGGCATCACTGTGTTCCTGTTGCCAACACAGCATTGACACCGTTTCCCAGTGCAGAATTGGAAAGTTTATTTAGCCAAGGAAAGGTTTCTTAATCCTTGGCTCTTTTAATTTGGAAGTTTTTCTCTAAAACAAACTGTCATTTTGGTTTACCTTGAAGTCAGTTGAGGAAACCTTTACCTGCAAAAAGCTGGAAGATTTGATTACAAATGTTGTATGTTTTATTCTTGCTTTGGATGCCTTACATAAACCATTGATTGAAATTCTGTAATGAGGGGGTAGCTCTGGATTTGATAGTACCACAGTTTTTAGGAGTTCTTCTTTTTACAGTGTTAGGAATTAAACAGTGAAACTCTCACATGGTTTGAACAGCATTCATCCTTCTTGGTTATTCTGCATTTTACATACATCATGTTTAAATACACAGAGAAAATTGCTGCACATCCTGGGCTGTTTGCTCTATTGTTTGAGTAGATAGAGTATGGAGTGGAAATCTTTTGCAATTTAATTTTGAAAGGTTTTGTTTTCCTCTGTCTGTTTGTCTAGTGTGATTCTCCCTTGAAATAGAACACTCAATAAGGATATAATAGTCTAATAAAGCTTACTTTGTATGTTAATAAATCGGTATATTTACAACCATCATTATTCTGAAGGAGCAGGTCAATCTGCAGGACACAGGAGAATAACAAAAAAACACCAAATTAAGACTTTAGGAAATATATGAAATCCTAACATTTTAATTTGGAAAGGCTACTTGGACCTTCTTGCAAAGTCCTCTCTTTTCACGTCAGAAGAGGAAACGAGAAAAATGAGGTTTAGAAATGTTATGGTAAAAAAGGAAGCACTACAATTTCCTAATCTAATTTTAAATATTGAAGCACCCCTGTAAGTTATGTCCACAGTTTTATCTTTCTTCATTCTCAGAACTCTTTTTATTAGTCAACTATTTCTCAGTGAATCAGTTCTGCAAATTCCCTTTGTAATCCACATTCAGTACAAGGTCAATACTGGCTTTGGATTGGTATTTTTAAGCCTCAGTAGCACAGCTGGACTTTGACCTAGAAACCTATTTCGATGTGGTGCTTGTAACAACTGGTATTTGAACATCTGTCTGCCAGTTCTTTTACACGCAACTATTTGCTTCCAGTGGAGATGTTGATTAATACAAGGGCTTGGGAGAAGCATTTGAAAAGGTTCTGCAAGGATCAGTGGGAAATCATGACTGGAGGAAGACATTGGGTCAGTCTCTTCCTGGGAGAGGGTTGCACAGTTTGTAGCTGATTTGTGCCTCAAGGAGGTCCTTCAGTGAGCTCCTGGTGACAAATCTCACTTCAAAGGCTTTCCCTCTTCTCTCAAAGGGTTTTCATTCTCCAAGGAGTCAGTGAGGTTGTTCCTTGTTGTGATAGGTTTAAAACTAGCTAAGGTGTCTTAAAAACTGAAGCTTTTACTGTGTTGTAAAATGGTTTCTTTGT